>UXGC01001060.1:0-37109 GCA_900480045.1 Eurytoma adleriae
GCGAGGCCGGAATTACGACCTTTCTGATCGGGCGCCGGGAGGGAAGGTGGTACTTCCGGCCCGCTAGGGCGAAAAATTTTTTATTTTTATCATCATATTAGCATTTTCTGGTTTGATTTAATTGTTAACAGTTTTCAAGACTTTCTTTTTCTTTTTTTTAAATAGTCAGTAGTTCAAAATTATTTTTGTTGCTTTATTTATTCGTCTTTTTTTTTACATTTTAGATAGCATATTAAGGATGCTAGTCGTTCACAGATCGCTTTTGACAATCTAGATATTCATGATCGTAAAGTAACGCATCGAATTCTGCTTATTCTAATTTTTACTAAACTACTGACACACCCCCTCAATTATTATCTATACATTTTTATCTAGCATAATAACTAATAACTTATGAATTTTCAATTTTTGAAGTCGACTTATTGAATATTTATAAGCGAGTCAAGAAGATGTATGTATTTGTTATGACAACGTGTACGCAATTTATTTATAAAATATACAAGAACATTTATTTTCTACATGATATTGCTCATTTATCCGAAATTTTCCAGTTCTCCTTTCAAGGTAACGAATCGGTATTTCTTGGTGATTCGCTTCCTTTTTTCGGATGATTAAAATGTACGTGGCACTCAATGAAAATCACGAGAGAAGTTTCTACGTACGCTGCGAATTCAGCTCATTAGCTTTAATTAAAATATTTCATAATTAATTAAAACGTTTTATCGACTTTATGCCCATCTTCTCTCAGTCGTCCTGCAACATACTTACAGTTTAAAATTCGCTTTGACTTATAAAAAATTTCCACGAAAAACTTTCAATTACACAATTGTAAGCGTAACGACGTAATGTTTATGAATTAATCAACAACGTGAAAACTATATATATACAAACGAATATAAATTATCAAATACCTTTGTACATTAAAAGTTAAAAAATGGAAACGCTTTCTTTCTGTTTGGCTATTTTTTGGCACGAATCGCTCGTACGAGTTGATTGGAAAAAATTAGATCTACAGCGTAAATTCGTATTCGAATGAATTTTCTCGTATGTTGTATACGAATTAAACGCATCTCATTCTTTTAGTGCATTTAAACAACATGGTACGCCTTTGTAAATCCAAGTGGCATTGTTTATTACATACATGGCACATCTAATGGTTTAGTGATATAATTTAGTGGACATGGACGGGAGATCCACCGTAGATTCATCATACCTGCTGTTTAAATGCAGTACATCTTCTAAATGTTTTAGAGTGAAATATTTTTTATTTTTACACCGTAAAAGAGCGGGTGTTCTCATTTAGTTTTAAAGATTAAGAATCGAGTCAGCTCATCACTGATTAATTAATCGTTATTTATCCGAAGCTGATAGTTCGACTAACTATTAAAATTTCTTGTAAAATTATTTTTATTTCTCTAGCTTGCAGCTTATTGAGAAATCGAGAGAACAAATTTACTCGTAAATAATTGTTCAATTAAATCACGCTTTTAAGCACCTTTGAATGTATGTTCAGTCTTTTCAAAATCCGGAAAAAAATTCATTTCTTTCGTTTTTGATCAAATATTATAAAAATCCCCTACAAATAAAAAGCTCGCCAATAAAATATCCACCCTTCCGGAACGTCGCGTCCCTTTGAAAAGAAGAATCTCGAGTAGCCGTGCAACGAAGGATGAAATTCCGATCGACTCCCCGGCGGCGCCTCGTCGCGACGAATTCACTCTAAAAGATTCAGACGGAGGGCTCAGGCGTCGGGCTCGTCGGGCTTCTGGCTGGTGGAGAGCTGGCTCCAGAGGCCCGTGATGAGGGGCACGTCGCGGAAGCGCTACGAGGAGCACACGACGTCGAGGCCGGCCCGCGTCGCCTCGTTCTCCAGCCAGGCGTTCTGGAGCTTCGGCTGCTGGGGCGCCACCGTCCTGTTGGTCCCTCCGCCGCCCGGGGGCGACTTCAGCGGCTTCAGCGGGATGCCCTCCTCCGGGACCGCCTCCTCGTCGAACGACACCTGAACGGGTGAGACGGTTGTTTTATTTTTATGGGACATCTTGGAGAAGTGATTGTGATTTTCTTTTATATTTTTAGGTTTTTCATCAAGTTCTGAGGTTCTTTCGTCGTTTTAGATTAAATTATGGCTTGCCTGCTATTTTAATTGAACCGTTGAACTTTTTTGGTTCTTGGGCGAAAAAAGGCCTGTTAGTATTTTTTAAACTTTTCGAAAGAACGTTACCGAAGTTTCTGCCATTAGTCTTATGTTATATGTATATATCATGCAGGTGCAGGTGGTAGTTGATGAATATCAATTTATTTACTCTCAAGCTCTGATTGGAGTTTCGTGTTCATTTTAAAATATTAGCGCATAATAACCATAAATCCATGTGTTATTACATCGATATAGTTTCCACATATTGCAAATATATTAAAATCGTAATTTAAACACTGATATAGGGAAAGTATTAAATGAATTTATGTTAGTATACAAAATATTAATTATTTTTAAAAATGGTTAAGGATTAATGACTTAGTCGCAAGTATTAAAGCAGCGAAACGAATGAATACGAAAATCTTTGTTTAACAAACATTTTCAGCATATTTTATAAAATAAATTAATGCAAACTTATACAGAGTGTAACTCTCAGTAATTAAATTTACGTCAAATGAATATTTTATAAACAAATTTTTAATTATGCATTTAAAAATTGTAATTTTACGAGCAAGCTTAGTGAGTATTTACAAAATAGCCTTTTCCCTTGCATCGCGCTCAAACTGTTCGTGCATTTAATTATTTACGTGACCCAGTGAGCAACGACGCTCTCTGTAATTATGAAATATAGCTTTTGCATTGACTGATTTCATCGCGTAATTGCAAATGAATTTGCTTTTTCTTCTTTTTTTTAAACGAAACAAGTTGATTTCCAAGAAATAAAAGATTAGTTAAAAGAAAAAAGATAGCAATCATCGAGCGAAAGTTTAATCATTAAATGAATAAAGAAAAGGTATGGTTAATACCGTAGTATAATTGCAAGGGGTAAATAAGTTTGTGTTGCTCGTTAAGAACACGCGGGGCTTCATAAAGTTAAAATTCATTATTTGCACGTTTAACGATGGGCCTTTTTAGTGCCACTAATACCTTAGTAACGCTTCTTCAGCAGCAGAAGTATTATAAAGTAGAATAAAGCAGGATTTTAATATGGCTTGAAGTAAAATTTTGTTTTACGGTTCGAAATCAATGAAATATTAAAAATTTTATCTCAGAGAAAATGGCCGAGAAAAATTGCTACGTTAGTCAGTGAATAATTGCCATGTAGTTAAATTAAAGAGGAGGTTCTCTTTGCATACCCTGAATGAAACAGCTATAACGGCTCGTAAATTATTACTGTGTAATCTTATGCGAAATGTGTTTAATGAAAAAAAATTAGGTCGCCTTCAAAGCAAAATAAAAAAAAAATAATCGAGTGTTAGTTATGTCCTATGCTTAAACGTGCAAGTAGAAACAGGCGAATACTGTCAGACGCGCGTATTTCCAGGCAATTAAAAAGTTTTTCGCTTGGAGTAAACAGGACAGTCATTTAAAGTACTTAATTTTGTTACTTTAATCCGAATAATGTCTGCTTTTCCTTTCAGAACAACTGTTATCGATGCTCCAGTGATTTATTTTAATTGGCAAACATCGTCACCGGAATATTAGTAATTTTTCTACAATTTAGCAAATAAGTCTGACAAAATAACGCACCGGTTTAGCAGATCCCAGAAGTCTTTTTTTTTCTAATTGTTACACGCCTATTTTTTGGAATAAGATATTTAAAAAGGCATAAAAAAGTGTTTAAATTAAAAAAAAAACATCGCAAAAATACTGCGCCTTCTCAAACGCTTCCTAATCATAACAAAAGCGATTAAACATCCTACATTTGAATAATATAACTCTCACGCTCGCGCAGTCGTCCGGACAATCAAATAATCCCTCGCAATCGAGTAAAGTAATCGCGAAACAATTCAGCCTAGCCGCCGCGGTAATTACAACAAATCAAACAGCTTCCCCTCTCCAGCAGCTCATTTAACTAGTTCCTCGCGCGGATTCGCGGCGGCCCATTGTTTCAGGTGGCGCGCGCGCGCGCGTGTCCCGCAACTTTTCCCATAAATTTCTACGCGCCTTTTTTTTTCTCACCCCCGCCGAAAACGCTGAAAAGAACTTTTCGCATGCAAAACTCCGCGGGGTGAGTTATCGCCCGGTGCGCAGCGGGACTGGCTGGCCCGGGCGCGCGCGTAGCATCCGTTTCGCCGGGGGCCGCGTGGCTCTCGATCAATTAAGAGGTAATTTACGTTCGCGCCGTTTGACGGCCGCCCTACGTTTATCCGCGCTGCGCGACGAGCCCCGGAAAATATTAGAAATCGATGAGCGCGCCGGCCGCAACTTTTTGACGCTCGGCTTAAATTCCACCGGAGCGGAGATGTTTATTACGCCGGGGGTTGGAGCCGGTCCAACCTGCTTTCGATCGTGTTTTCGGGCCCTCGGGTGCCTTACGGAGCCTCGTTTATGAATGAGAGTAAAACGCGAGCGCGCGTGTGCGCGAGAACGGCGATGTGTAAGGGAGACGTCGAGTAGCGGGTTCATTTGCTTTTAAGCTCAGCGGAGAATGTCGAAAGTGCTTAGGCGGACGTTTTATGCTTTAATGCGTCCGATAATTGCGTCCGCGATCGAGGATCTTTGAGTCTCAATTTCCTGAGTGCAGAGGGTAAACCAATCAGCAGCGGCAGACGCTCGGACCTGACTTTCTATAGTAGACCACGCGCGGATGCTCTTCCCAATGTTTTTTTTTTGAGCCTCTTCGAGTTCTTTGATGCATTTCAAATCAATTTTTATGCTTGATAATGGCGTAATGCACTCGAGTGTCTTCTTTTTTCATGAATTTTGATGCGAACAGAAGCAATTATGATTTGTAGATGAAAGCGCTGAAGAACATAGGCGATTTTGGCCCTACAGATAAAAATGCGGGGAATTCAAATTAAAAGTTTGTTCTGTTTGTTTTCTTTTTTTTTATAAACGAGTACTACTTGCTGAGTATTAAAAGAAATATCTAAATAAATGAGCATGCATTTTTATGAAAAAATGTTAGTCTACGTACTCAACTATCCGTCGAATTAAAATGGTTTTCATTGAATGTGATAAGGCAGGTCATACTATCTAGGCCAAGATCATCTATGTCTATGCACGTGGTGTCTCTATTTTTCTGCAAGACAGCGATAAAGGTTTTAAATGAAAATTCGAGATGATAAAAACACACAAACGCATTTACACACTAAGAAAAAGCGAGGTAAAGTAGCTTCATATCCGAGTCTAAAGCGTAACTAGCAAGACAGAAATCCAACTCCGCCTCGAATATGAACCCGCTCTTTCTCTTTTTACCTCATAAGGAGAGAAAAAATGCTTGTTTACAGTGAATTTAGGGGAGGGGGGATATAAAAGGAGACTAAGCAAACAATTACCCAGGACTCGACTTTGGCCGTAACTTTGGCTTCCTTCGGAATGTCGATCAGCACGCTCTTCTCGCTCTCCTCTTCCGGGCTGACTTTGCCTTTGGTCTCCTCCTCTTTTATGCTTTTCTTATCCGCCTCTGGAAAAAGAGATTCACGTCTCAGCGGCCGACGTTCACGTACTCCATTCCCCGGGCCGACTTTTATACATGTATCCGTGGAAACGTTAAAGCCGTCCGTTACTCCCCTGAATAATGTCCCGCGAAGACTTCTTTATCCGTTTCAAGTTATTGCCTGATGCATCAAAAGCTTTAATATGCCGCGCGTTTGTTTAGAAATTTATGACTCCGCCGCGTTACTGATCCGCGTTCGAACTCTGCGCGTCGCCTTTTATCATCGTACTCTTGTTTCTCCAATTTCCGTTCTCCCGATCTCTCAAACTTTCAAACTCCTTCGGTAAAATTTTGTAATATTTTAAAGGAATTTAAATTTTTTATGTCTACAGTTTCTAAATAAAATATTCACACAAATGAGGTGCAATGTTGAAAAAAAAATCAGTGAAACCTTTCGATTGTTCACCGAGTGAAAAAAAAACATTGACTTAATAATAAAAATTTAATGAAACACGACTATAAAGTTTAAAACATCGAATATGAAATTTTAATCGTCGAAAATTATTGTTGTATAAAGAGATTGATTTCCATGAAAGAGTAAATTTCTCACGCAGCCGACAATAAATTCCCGTCGCACTGGTTTATCCAAAGTTATTAAAATGCGAAAACAATCAGCCACGCGAGCGTAGTAACTCGTTAAATAATTTATGATACAGCGAAGCGCATTGCGCGATCCGCTGATCTAATGCGCGCATTATTTTATACAAATGCATCGATTTTCCGTTTGCCGCGTAGAATTTCGTCATTATCCCCGTCCGCGCGCAGCGGGACAACTGAAAATTTAGCTAAAATTAAGGTCCAACTATTTGGCGTTAATAAACACTCGAAACTCCGCGGCTACATCGTTATTTACTCGGGGCGCGCGGTGCGGTAAATACTTTAGGAAAATAATACAATATCATCCTTTGTGGAAATTCCCGGTGTATTATTGCGGCGGCTTTGCTTTGCTCATTAAAATTCCGTGCCTTTGAAGCGATTACCGCCGAATGAATTTGACGTGTTCATTACGATTCCGCGCGCTAATAACCCAATAATCTTTGTCCCGCGTTATTCCCGTTTTATTGTTCTTAAAGGCGAGTCCTTCCGAATTCCCGGGAGGGCGGGCCGCGCGCGGATCGATTGATTGGGATATTGGAAATTTATCAAAGGCTGCAGTGCGCGTCATAATATCAATGGCAGACTCGCCCGTCGAAATTATGAAGATGAGTCGGAAATTACCATGACGTTGACGAAGTTAAATATGTTAATAAGCCCGACTCGATAAAGGCTCGTTTGGCTATCCCACGACCCAAATCAGCAACATTTCATTATCCCGATTAATTCTGAATTTTCCCAATTATCGAAAGGTACCGCTCGATTGTTGCGATTAATTTTTCGATCGAATTTTTAAATTAGCGCTGCAAACAATTATTATCGACCTCCTCGAAATGAAAAAATCTCCCCTTTTTCGTTCGACGACTCCGATCCGATGTACCAAAATCAACGCTTTCCGCTCGGGCGAATTTCATCCCGTTCGACACGGCCGAGAGACGACTCGGAGAGGAGGGGGAGACAGTGAGAGTCGAGGGAATATTCGAGACGTCACTTACCCTTCTGGTCGTCGGTGAGCTTGGGGCTCTTGTCCTGGGCGTGATAGATCCTCGAGTCGAGCTGCGACAGCTGCCAGAGCTCGTAGGCGGTGTTGAAGGCCTGGGCGACGGTGAGGGTGACCGTCTGGGCGACCTTACGCTTCGGGCAGAGGAAGGCGTGGCACTCCATCGTCTCGTTCAGGTTCGTCGCTATGAACGCGAACACGTGGTCGTGCCGCGCGTCCGCCGAGCAGTACGAGATCCTGCGACAACCGCGACGCTTTTAGAATTTAGATCGCGCACCTGACCCGAAATAGTTCCGAGTGGGTGGCTGCTTCTTTTTTTTTTCTTCGACGAGAGAGTTACATTTCTGTTTTGTTTTTCGAAAGAGGATTTTTTTTTGGGCGATGGCAAACACGCGAGGTAATTTGGCAGCGGGGATTCGTTTGATCCGGAAAAATTGCGGGTCGCGCACCCGGGAGGCATTAAAAGAGCGGGGGCGGTTCGTTAAATTCGAAAATTTCATTCCGCGCGCGCATCCGTCCGGCTATTTTTTTTTTCGGCGCGGGCTACGTCGCGTTTATACGACCGGCGTAAAATCGACGCAATGGAGCTTTTATTAAAAAAAATTTGTATAATTCCGCGATTTGTACACGGAGCGAGCGTCAGCTCGAGGCCCCGCCTTGCTCTTCAGCCGCGGACGAGCGAGTTTCAATGGGTGCCGCCAAAAGGCAGCTTGGGAATTCGTCAATTAATGCGGCTTGGAAATCTTTTGATTCATTTGGACGTTTAATCCCGAGCAGAGCGAATTGTAGTTTAATAGCGTTCCTTGATGTAATAACGCTGGGAAAACGCTGAGACTGATGAATTGAATTTTTTTTTAATTCATGCCGCAATTTTGTTGTAATCTTTTTTAAAATTGAATTCAATTTGTTTAATGTTTAAGTCCTTTGTAAATTTAATAACTTACTACTTTAGTATTGTTTTTAAATGACTTTAAATATAGATAGAAAGAAATTGTTAGCTACAAAGTTTTAATGGCAATACCAAATTGTGAAGTAATTCTTAAACAACTTATTTGCATATCTATTTATTATACAGTAATTTCTGAAGATAATAAAGATAATATTATTCTTTTTTTCGAAGTTTTAAGAGATAAAATTCTATCTGCGTCTTTAACAGAACTAAAGTTGACATTAGAATTTAACGTTCTCGAGCTCTTAAACAATCGCGACGGGTAGGGTTTCCACGGCGATTCTCCTCTCTCCGACGGTCCTATCGCGACCCAGCGGAGAAAAGGAAGGCAAAAAGGAAACGGACGAAGAATGGGAGGAAAATCCAATTACGTACCTATATATCGAGACCCGAAGCTGTTCCTCCTCGGTGGCGAGGTCCGTCATTCGAATGCCCAGGCGGCTCACCGCCAGCGCGACCCTCTGGAGCTTTTTGCCGCCGGCCTTTGCCTGAAAGCAAGTCGGTGGCGGCCGCCGCCGCACAGTCGGCGATTTAGAGCTTTCATCGCGCCCCGGCCACAAAGAAAGGGAGGAAGGAGCCGCCGCCGGCGGCTCTGACCTCCCGACCGTCGGAAGTGCAAAGAAATAATGGAAAAAAGCGGGGAGGTAGGGGGAGAGGAAGAAGGGGCTGCAGACCAGCGCCTCGGCTATTGGCTTCGTTAAAGGAAGAGCTTAGCGGGACTTTCTTCCACGCTAGGAAATTGACTAAAAACGCGAGTACAGCGTCGGCGGAGGAGCTCGATTCTCGTTGAATAAAACATCCGCCGGACTTATTTACGCTTAGTTTTTTTTTTTTTTTTTTAAGGAAGAGAAGTGGAGGGACTCGAATTTTCAGCCGAGTCAAATGGACTTCTGATGATGCCGCGGCAGTCGAGCCCGGATCCCTTTTCCCTCGTGTCCGTGCGCTTTATACACCGACTGTATCAAAATGGCTCTTCAGTTTGTAAAGGAATATCGAGTAACTCAATAACTTCCTTTTCGATTACGAGGCGCATTCGCAGGAATTTCAAAGACTGATAAATTGGATGCGCTGTATGCTCGAGAATCAAAATTGCCGAAAGAATAAAAAAACTCATAATGCGTCAAACGCGCGTGGCTTTTCTGATTAAACGATTTACGGCCGATTTAAAGTTTTTAATATTCGCGATTTAAATTCTTCCCGTCGATAAAAAAAATGAATAAAGTCGAGTGCATTAAATAATAATCGGGACTCTGGGTATTCAAATAGACCGGCGGATGAAAAAAGAAATCGAATAAAATCCCGATAAAAGCGAGTAAGAATATCGCGTCTAAATCTTACGTAAACTCTCATCGATCGGCCTACATAGCCGAGGGAAAAGTAAGGTGCCCCTATCAAGGTCTTAATTCCGCGGGCTCCGCAGACCTATATATATATAATTCGACTCCGGTTGCCCTCATAAAAAAGCACTCTCGGGCTTTGAAGTCGACTCCTTTTTCACGGTCGAGATACTCTTCCGCCGTCTCGGTCCCGAAGCCCCGGCTAGGAGGAGAGAAAAAAAATCCGCCGAAGGGAAAAAAAACTTGTGCCGCGGTCGACCAAATTTCCGCAGGAGAGAGACCTTTGCCGCGAGCTTTGATCGCGCGGCGACCCCTACTTTCTATCGCGGCTGGAAAAACGCCGCGGCGGAACTCGAGAAGGCGGCGCGCCCGCGCGGCTCGGGGGAATTGTTTCACGCGCCTTGAACTCTGGGGAGGTCCTCGATCGTCGAGTGCGTTTTCGCGCCTGCGGAGCCCAGTCGAGATCCTCGAGGGCGTCGATGCTTTGTTGCCGGCTTGATCGCTGCGAGAGGCTCTTGTTTTTTGGCGGAGGCGCGCAGTTGTTGGAAAAATATTGCGATTTTGGAGTGTTTGGGGTTATTGCAATTTTTTTATTGTATTTTTGGAAGAGGATTAAAATTGGATTTGGATGGTTACACTTTATTAAAAATGTATATTGAAAATATTTCTTAATAAAAAATATTGGGTTGCCTAAAAATTTAATAAAACTATACAAATAATGCCTGAAGTTTCTAAATTAAAAATTTTATGTGACCTAAAAAGTTCTTCTAAATATATAATTATATTGTACGTAAATAAGTCGAAGTTAAATGTAAAAGAATAAATAAATATTTATTGTAGATAAATTAAAAAATGTAGTAGTAATATTCCATTTACTAGGAAAAAGTAAATACGATCAATTTACTTGATAGAAAATGTCCCAGTCAACAACTTCATTCTCGTAGAAAACTCGATAAAGAAAAGAAGTCAGTGCAGTTCGAAGTTCCCATCCCCGGCCCTGTCGCATCCAACATTTATTTACATCTAAAACACTGCATTCGCGGGCTTTACGAGGCATCAACCGCGAAAAACTAAGCAATCTCGCGATATACGAGCGATAGCGCATCGCCCTCCCCCGCGAAGCGCGAGCGCCTACAATTACGGCGCGCACTCGGCTCACAATGGAAAACCATAAAAGCTTCCTGAAAAGGGCATTTTTCTCATCCCCCACCACCTCCTCCCGGCTCTGAATTTCAAATCGCGTTCCCTTCCATTCTCCCGGGGAAAAAGATATCCCCCTCTCCCCGTACCTATCTACGCAATGCTCCATCACGTTCCTGCCATTCTCGAGTATTTCCCCGGCCGGCCTCTCGCTCGCTTCCGAGGCAAGCCGCCGCTATGATAAATCGTGATTAATAGCCGCGCGGGCGTAAATCTCGCGCGCGGCTTGACCGGCCCCTTTAACGTCCGAGAAAAATTCCATTATACGAGCCGGACACCCGGCCCCCCGGGTTTATTAAGGGCTCCGATTTCCATCCGTTCGGTGCGACGCTGACGCGCGGCGAGTATTGTTTTACCTGCAATGAAGGGCCGTAGGGCGACGCAGGATAGACCGATGCCGCGGTGTAATTTCATATGACGTTTCGACGCCGGATGGTTGAGCTTTGCGAGCATCTACTTGCTGTTTTGTTTTTGAAAATAATACAGTTTGCTGGTTTTTGATTTCGTACTTTGTTTCGCGGGCGATTTCATTAAAACGCGCACGAGGCGGGGTATAATGTGTGTTTTCTTTTTGTCGCAGTGAAATTGGAAAATTTTTCAACGGCGTGTGTATACACGCGGCACTGACAATTACTATGAAAACTCGATTTTGACGGAGGGAACAACTGCGAATGAATTTTAAATAGGAAATGAAAAATTTTAGGTGAAATCCGCGCTTCATCGAAATCAGAAAGCTCAACTTTTTCTCTCGCAATTTAATCTGTTGGGCGTGAAACATAAAAAAAGGAGAGAGAAAAATTGTAAAGTTTAGGCGTAAAGCGAGCCCTCCTCGTGCAAAGGTTATAATCCACTTAAGAAGGCAAAGCGCTTCTTCTCGCGTCCGCGCAGTTCGCTGACCAGTGTCTTGATTAAAAATCGTAAAAGTGCGCGCAAGACCCCCGTAAAAATATTATACGAACTTAAGAGAAAAACTTAACGAAGCATAAACCGCGAGGGCCCCGCGATTCAATACACTCGTTCTCGAAACTTTTTACGAGCCCTAAACTATTTTTACTTCGAGCCCGTCGAAATTTCAATGCGGGAAACTTCCGACCGCCGCGGCGCATCCCCACCCGCGAGAAAGGAAAATTCTCATTACGAAAATGAAGGAAACACTCGCCGCTGAAAGGGCAAACTTGGCGTAATTAAAAAAAAAAGTGTAATTTCAGGAAAAAAAATGTGGAACGAAAAAGGGTGGAAAAAAATCGTAACTTCGGATCCTCGGGCGATTGCTCCGCGCCACTATTTTTTTTTTTTCACCGGCGACGCGCGCGTCTTCGGCGATAAAGTTTGTTTCGCGCGGGGCCCGACCAGACTCGTCGCGTCGTTATTTCGCCGTGGGGGACGTAAAGCCGCTTTACTACCGGCGATAAAATGTATTACCGAAGTTGGCCGCGCGACCGGCTCCCTCATATGCGTTAATCTTTATTTGCAAAAGTGCATTCGCGCTTTACGCTTCCGGCGCGCCGTGCGCGCGTATATATTTATGCCGGGGCTCGACGTCGCGCCTCGCCTCGCCGCGGAAATTGGAGGAAAGTGCGGTGCGCGAGTCCCGCGACGTGCCCGTCCTCGAGGGACTCTGTGGGGGACGCTCGGGAGGAAAAAAATTATTTTGATTTGTTCGGGGAATTTTTTTTATGCGCTCGAAAGTTTGAAAGGGTCTTTTTTTGAAAGAGTTATTTTTTAGAGTATCGTAAAGCCCACTTTGTTTGAACACAAAGGGTTATTGAGGTCTAAAGTGGAAAGCGTCGAATTGTCGGTTTGAAAAATACCCACGGAAGAGATGCGAGTAATTGGAAAATACCATTAAATTAACGTATTTGCTTTTTATTTGTTTGATTGTGTGTGTAGTTATTGTTTTAAACAGAAAAATAATAAGTAATTATTGTTGATGTTCGGTACGGCAAATACGGTCTGCAAATATTCGATTTTACCACAGTATTTTTTAATCATAAACGGTAATGGAAATACGCACCAATGAAAACATTGCCTAATTACACTAAATTGGAAATCTTAATTAAATGAAATGACGATAATATCCTTCATAAAAATGGTAAATCAATATTTGGTAAAATTAAGAATTCTCAATATTCGTTGAAATTTTTAAAAAGATATTTAATTCATTCTAAAGGTCGATTCTTTATAAATAACAAAAATAAAATACGCCATTTTTAATAATTAATGCACTATTATAAAATAGTCTTTTAAAAACATCCTAGACAGGAAAGACACGTGCATTAAACATTGAATCCATTATTTAACCGTCCCGTCACTCACCCAGACAAATTTCTTCAATTAACAATTTCTCATCTCTCCGGTGCAAAAATATATTATACTCGCAAGTAGATACGTCTCGCTCGTGTCGGACACCCGGCGGATGCGGGCACAGCGCAGTACGTCAGTCCCAGTCTCTCCGCCGACAAAAATTAATCGAAGCCACCTCGCCCGCGGGGGCCGCCATCGATTCCCGCAAATCCCGAAACTGTCGGCGCCGCGCGAAATCCCACCCCTCGCCTGTAAACAGCCGCGGCCCCGAAAACAGTTAGCATCGCCGGCGGCTCGCGCGCGAAATTAAAGTATGCCGTGACGAAGGAGGTAGTTAGCCGGGGGGCTCGCTCGCCTCTCCCGCGCTACGGGCGTTTAATTTACATTAGCCGGGGCCGGGCGCGCCATAATTGCGAAAGGGGCAAAAGGTCGCTTTGTCGGGCGGGCTGCAGCTGGAGCGGCGGCACCGCAAACAGATTGCTGGCAGCGCGCGCGCGACGAGTTAAGTAGAATTGGGTACGGCCATTCCATTAGGCGCGTCGGGGCCACCCACCCTCCCCGCACGCACCGGCCCCCGCGCTCTCGTCTGCATCCATCTGTCTTTCTGATCTTGATACATCGAGGGGGGCGCGCGGAGGGAAAGAGGGCGCGCTACCTAATAAACGATGTATGCGCGCGTCGCCGGATCTGTGTTTGCGCGCGACTCGGCTGGTTGCACCGCTTACGAGGATGCATGCGATGCAGATGTTTCGCTGGGTGGGCTCGAACGCCCGACAGTATTTTTCTTTAGTCTGAGTGTATGTGCGCGCGCGTGTGCAGCTGCTGCTTTGTTAGCGCAGCTGTTTGCTTCGCGGGGGTGAATGTAGTTACTGCTTATTAGAATTTAGGACGTTGTGTACTAGACGAAAAATTCGAGAGTGTGAGGGTGTTTGTTTTTCATATTTTAGCTAAGACGCGAAAATTTCCGTTCTTGTTTGAGAAGAGGGAGTCGAAGGCGGGGAATTTCGTGCAAGAAGATTCGAACAAGATCGAGCCACATCGTGCTTGCGATGAAAATGAAATAGAATTTTTAGAGAGATGTACAAAACCATCGTCATTTTAAATAACATAATGTTCAAATGATCCTTGCTGTATTAAAAAGATTTGAAAAGTTTGAAAAACATGGAATTGAATGATTTGTCTGACCGTATCTGTGTGTTACTACTTATCCTTACCGTACTTGTCTGTTACTACTTATCCTTACCGTACCTGTCTGTTACTACTTTTCCTTATCGTATCTGTTTGTTTCTAGTTCCCCTTACGAAAGATAATGAAAAAAATTCGGTTCCTTCATTATTTCATTTATTTCACGAAAGACAGATAAAGCTTCACAGTACGCTTGGAAAAAAGTAAAAAACGTCAAAAATCCTCTATCTAATTTTCATCGTCATAACAGCGGCTGTTCTGCTCGCTAAACGGCGCTCGTAGCAATTCGCCGAAAGAAGCCAATTTTCATTGGCTTAAATTCGCTCAAGTGAGTAAGCAACGTTCCATTAGCATGTAACAGCCGGCTCTCCGAAATTCCGCGGGAGCTCGCACAGCCCTTGGCGGGCGTACGCGCGGAAACGGGGAGTGCGCGACTGTTCTCGCCTCGAGGGGTACGTAAACGGACGCCGCCGCTCGTATACCGGCAGTTCAGCGAATCCTGGGCACCCGCTGCCGCCCCGGGAACGGCTGGAATTCGAGATTCGGCCGCGGCGACAGCTGCGGCGCGTGGATCGTACGCGCGGCCCGATCTCCAGCGGCAACGAGAAGACTGTCGGGACTGCCCCGGAAGCCGCGAACGCCTTCGGCGGATGCGACTGTGATGACCGAATGATCGATTCAATGCGATTCCGCGTAGTTGAGGCTGGCGTGCTCGCAAGCTCGAGCGAGGGCTCGTACGGGTGATGGATCTCCGATGTAAGCGTCGCGATTGCGCGATATATTTTATTAGTGACGCTGTAGATGTGATTAATCGCGATGGCCAATTTATTTGCAATGATTGATTTATTCATTAACAAAGGTGACATGTTTATTTGTATTTAGTATGAAAATGAAGAAATAAGAATGAATAAAAAAATATCTTTGTAGGTCCATATTCGGCAATTATACTACTTTCTCATTTTTTCATATAAAAAACCTTTTTTAAAAAAGTACTTTTAAAAATGTTAAACTATGGTATAGCAAATGTTAAAGATCTAAAGGCAACTTTTAATAAAACAAATCTCAAAAACAGGTAATTAAACCACTGGTCTTACCGTACTCGTCTGTTACTACTTTCGTTTATTAAAGACGGTGAAAATAATGCCAGTTCCTTTATTAAAATTCTTTTTCCCTTTAATGAAACGAACCTTTCGTAAATACTGATTTAATTTATTAATGTTTTTTATGAAATTTTAAACTGGATCTATTGTCGGAGTCTATAAGTACCTTTGCACTAATCGTTATTACCATCGAGAATCCTACAAGGATCATCATAGGATGTAATCCACCATCCTTGTATTTATTTGTCACTGGCGCAAAATACAGTGTTCATTGTGTATCCTTTCAAAAGCTCGCGATCTCGCCTTGTCGCGGAGTCAAGTTGGCTAATCGCTAGGCGCTTCTTATCGCGTTCTCCCGGCGGATAAGCCGACTCGTCTTCCGCGGCTCTCCGGCGAGGTTTTGTACGGCGCGGCGTCGCGCCACCGAAGTTCCCAGTATCGCGGCTCGCCACTTAAATCAGCAGGCGCGCAAGAAACTTTAATTTAGCCCTTAAATTCGGAAACTTCGCCCAAACAAATTGAACGCCTTACCCGGCGGAACGTAAATATCATAACGAACTCCAGGCGCCCGCCGGAAAACGCGGCTTTTGCCCCCGAAACGTAAGCAAAGTTCGCCGGGCGCGAAGCGTAAGAACAGCAGCGTGGATTTGCGCGCGTTAATCCGGCGATGTGAGCCGAAAAATTGGAAATTGGAGGGTGGCTCGCGATATGGGAAATCGATGGGTGCAGGTATACACGAGCCCAATTAGGTACATACTTAACCGGCCAGCCGGGGGGCGAAATTTGCGCGGGGCCGATCGACTCTCGACGGCCGATCGGTCAACAAATCGCGGCCCTTAATCTATTTGCTCTGGTTACATATCGCGCTTGTTTAACCGGCGAGCTGCACGGCAAACTCATCGGTGGACTTTGTTGACGCACCGCGCCGCTGGTTAATTCCTTGTTCAGCGGGCGAAGACAAAGACCGAGTAGCCCAACGGGAAAATCATCGGCTGCAGGATTCGCGGTTGATTTGCGACGCTGTAACGACGGAACGATTGGACGCGCGGGGGACACGCGGGAGAATCGCAAATGGCCCTGGGACGCCTTTGGATCGCGGAAGTGGGAAAATTCTTTTTTGGAGATTTTTAATTTAGTTAACGGGAGCATTTTATGGGGCGGCCGGTGTTGAATATCCAAAGAGCGCGACGTAATAGAAAAGCTTTTAGTAGAGGGCTAATTAGCTCTTAGGGGATATTAAAATTTTTAAATTTGAATTTAAATTAATTTGGGAATTCGTTTAAGTGGGACGGTTACACTGTATTACTACTCCTAACTTTTCGTACGCAATTTCGGTGAATTTTATTAGTTTTGCGCGGAAAAGGAAGAACGGCTAAATTTAATTTAGAAGAACTTTCGTCATGCTTTTTGCTTGTGCATCCAGGAATTTCTGATCTTTGAACAAAAAGTGAAATTTGCTTATTTCATTTAGAAACTTCAATTATCGTTGAAATAAAAGTATTTTTCTTTCGTCTGTTTAGGACTCTTTTATGTTTGTCAGAATAGGTAAAAATAAATATCTGCCAACTTGTATTTCGTAAAATGTAATACTTCCGCTACGCAATGGAATTTCTGGGAAAAATGTAATTTTTTAAATTCTTTGAAGCAAAACTCGTTACTTTAAAAATTTCATAATGTTTCGTTGATACTGTATGCAGCATAATAAATAATGTAAAATTTATAAAACGAAGTTAATGAAGTTTGCAAAATTCCCGGGATAATTTAAATTAAAAAAATAAAAACAAGAGAAACTACAATATAAAAGCGTAGCCGGAAAATGTATTAATTGCGCTGCTAACTGAACCGTACCCCTGGAATGATTTGCAATACTACAAATTTTTACAGAAAAATAACTATAATTTTTATCCGAATCTTGCTAGACCACGAAAAATTCCGTATTTCTTTTTTCAAGACAAGCTCCGTAATTTCCATGTCATCCGAACTGCGGATAAAAGATTTTCCTGTAAAAGTTATAGTGATGCAAGCCTTTACACAATTACATATTGCGCATATTCAGGCACTTAAATTATTAAGAAATTTAAACAAAAAATTAAAAGCAGCTCGCTGCAAGCATACCATGTTAATGATGGTCTTGATGGCCTCGGCGGTCTCCTGCTCGCTGGAGGGCGACTCGACCAGGGTGCTGCCGAGGTACTTGACCTCGAAGGTGGTCTCGGGCGCGCTGTCGGTGTCGTCGGGCCCGGTCCTGCTGCTGCTGGCGCTGGCGCTGGTCGAGGCGCAGCTGGCGGTGCTGCAGCTGCCGCTGCCGCTGGACGTGCTCGGGCCTACCGACTCGCAGCTGTTCGCCAGGGCCCACTCCTCGCACAGCTCTGCAAGAGAAAAACGACCGGGCGTCAGCGCGATTCGATCGCCGGCTCATTTTGCAAGCGCCACCTTTCACCGACAGGGCCAGAGTTTGTGCCTTTGACGGGGATCGCCAGCGAAGTGCGCGGCTGGACTTTTACGGCGGCGCGCAGTAGTAATGGCGCGGTTACGTCAGCCGAACGAAGTGGATGGGGTGGTTTGCGTTTAAGCGGTAAGCGCGATGGGCGGTCGGAGGTTTTTGAAGGATTTTAAGTACGGTGTAAAGTGCTTTTTGTTCTTTCGAGCATTAGACAGGCGATGGAACATTTTCTAATTAGATTTATGAAGGTGCAATGAAATTTTTAATTAACGGCAATTATAATGAATAAAGAGTAATAAAATGTAAAGTCAATGAAAATGTCGATAGGTAGTCGAAGTAATATTGTACGGTATTAAAAAAGTTTAGCCATTGATATAAAAGATCGATAAAATTTTAATATTCATTACAGTTTGACAACTTTATAGCTGTTCAGTAGTGCACTCGCATTTCAGTCAGACTCATTAATTTTAATAGAATATTAAAACGTTCGAAGCTTTAAAAAATATTTCTTTGAATTTGATGATACTTCACTTCTATAGAAAAGGTCAATTGCTTTGCCTTTTGTTAACGGATATAATTTCGTTACTTTTTTTCAAAATACACGAAAGTTCTACAGTCGCTGTTGAAAGGCGAAATAAATGCACTAAAAAAACGCTCTTCCGCAAAAAGAATTCTTTCAGCCGCGATTACCGAACAATGCAAATTCCATCGCGACTTTTGAAAACATTCACGAAATGAGGATAAATTTTTTTTGCAATATTTCCAGATGAATAAAAAGCAATCATTACCTGGCTCGGAGTTAATGAGCGATCCTCCGGTTCTCGTTCCGCCTCGAAACGCGTAATTACCCATCGAGTATTTATTTCCCCTGCACTGCCCGGAAAAATAAAAATTCCGCAAAAAAAAGACGGGAAATAAATTAAAGCACAAAGGAAGGTAAATCGACGAGAAATAAAAGCGGCCGCTCGTCCGTGCCGTCGAAATTTAATTGGCGCGCTGAAAAAAACGCAGGGCCGCGCGCGCGGGTCCTACGGCTCTACTTACGCCCCGATAACCTTTTTAACGGCGGCAAAGTGGAGTAAAAACAAATAGCCGTCGGCCCGATAACGACGTTAATAAATTAGCGAACGCGCGCGCGCGAACTCGACGATGCGACGGGACAAATTTAAAGCGACGAGTGAAAAAAAAGGAAAAAAAAGAGGAGGGAGAATTCACATAGTCGTGTCCTTTTAACGAAGAGACATTAGCTCGTTAGACGCGAGGTACGCGAGGCGAATTCGTAGAGCGGATCGTGCCCGCCGGGCGGCGGCGAAAAAATCCCGTGAAACGCGCGGGCCGCAGTCTACTTTTTCGGACTTTGAATTAACGAAATTCCGCTTTGCGCGGCCGTCTGATTGAATGGCTCTCTCGCGCTGTGACGGGGGCGGCTAGTTTTTTTTCAGCGCGGATTCTTCAATTTTCACAGTGATTGGATCGTGAAACGATTATTAAAATTCGGCGACTGATTTAAAGAGAAAATTTATATTTTCTCGCTTGATGGAGCTTAATGATGTTAATTAATATTGGCTGTTAATTAATTTTGGTTGAAAATTTAATTATTTAACCGTGAATTTTTTAAAATCTATTGGCAGGCGCAGTTTTTTTAAAAGAAAAATTAAGAGCGAAAAGTTTTTCATAGCTAACCCAGTTTATTTGTATAAATATTTTAAAACTTAAAATGAAGCAAAACATTTAAAAAGCGTTCCCAGAAATAAACAACCCATTAAAACTTTCGTAAATTAAGTTCTCGCAGCAAACATTTTCCCCTACAAATCGTCTGCATATTTTTACACACAGATGAAAAAAAATCCACGCAGAAACTTAAAGCTGCTCGTTCGCGCAGACAATTCAAGCGTACTCCCGGCAAATTTTTAACCCGTAAAACCCTAACCCCCGCGTTAAATTTTCGCAGCCGGGCCCTTATAACCTCCGCGCAATTCCCCGCGGCGAATTAATTCCCGGCAGCTCCTGCGAGCTGTTCGCGCCCTCCGTCGAAAACACCGGGCTCTCCCGCTCCGGCCGCCCTAAATATTCGGAAAATCTCGGGCGCGCTAGACGCAGCGCAGCGGGATTCCCGAAAACGCCGGCGGCGGCACGTCGAAGGCCATTCCGGCGCGCGCGGGCCGACCGTAAAACGGGCGGCGCCGCCTCGTAAAGCCGTCCGCGGCCCCGGCGGCGGATCTGCCTCCGTGCGCGCGCGCCCGCTGACCCTTCGCCCGGCGGACAAGTGCCGGGGCTCTTTATTAACTGCCGGGGACGGCGCGGCCGCCCGTGCAAATCCCGCGCGAACTGCCCGGCCCCGCCGGGATTTATCATCGACGGCCGGGCGCGATTTTTCGCGACGGGAATTCCATCGAAGAACTGCTTAGTCGGCTGTGAGATTTGATAGGCGTAAGGCGATTTTTATCGCGCTGTCGTGTAATAGCGAGGTACTGGGATTTCGCGGAAGTTCGTGTCGAAGGGGATTTTTCATTTTAGTATTAGGTGTTCATTTTGCACGCCCAATTCAGAAAGGATGTTAGTGACGCAGACATTTTATGTCGTGACACTATAAATAAAATTTTAAAACAGAAATGCTAAGTATGTGAAGAAATGATGAATAAATAATTATTAATGAATAAATGATCAATTAAAAAGAAAATTAGCTGCCTTACTTAAAAAGAAATAAAACAAACAAAAGTAAATGTGTGTCTTGCCGTACTCGTCTGTTTCTACTTCTGCTGAGAATAAGTACTGTTCATATAGACATCTCCATTACTCTTTTGGGAATAAAGAAAAAATGTTTTGGATTATGGTGACTTTATTCTATAATATTAATATTAACACTGTGACTATGAAACATTTTGGGCTTAATAAATTCTCGTTTAAATTTTGCTTATGCTTAGTTACCGTGAGCTTCAAATGTGATCAAAACTTGCTGCAGCAATAGTTTAGTAATTTAACTGCGAAGTTTAATTATTAATTTTATAACAGTTTATCTAAATTTCTGCTGAATATTCAACAAGAGATTTAAGGAACTTGTTGAGATTTTTTGCTGATCGTATATATAGAATAATGAATACGATGGCAGAAAATTTGTGACATAATGGCTTACACCATTATCAGCGTGAAAATGTAATCTTGCACTATAATATTATTAGTCTCATAATTACATCTTGTTAAAGCCTACAAAAGCTAAGGCCACGCCTTTGAACTGCAAGCAGTAATAATAGTAACACTTAATAATAACTTGATACTCAAAGGGAGACAATTTTATTAGTACGAAACCAAATAAGCAACTTAAGACAGCCGAAAAATATCAACTGAATTGAAGTATGAAAAATTAAACTCGGTTAAAATGCAATCCAGTAAATTTACGTAATAAAGTTATCATAGAAATAATTAGAAGCGATTTTCCGTACGATGAATATGGAGCTTTGTAAGTCGCTATTGCCTTCGGTGTGAATGTTATTGAATCCGGCCAAAGTCGATTAGGATCTCAAACTTTATGAATACGTTGTTATAATTAGCGATAAAGCGAAAATTAGGACACTACCAATCCGAGTGGATGGAATTCAATTACTTAGAATTGAATGTTACATCCTGCCAAAATTGCAGTGTCAAAATTCGAGGGAAACGTTCCGTGTTTGATTCTGCATATCGCATGCGTTTAATAATAATGTTGCCGTATTTAATTAATGTAAATGTATACTTATTGATTAAATGAAACAAAGGAAAATTGAATGGATTATTTAAATATAATTAATGAAAAATCAAAACAATGTTTATTTATGTATACAACATCAAGTTCAGTTACAAGTTGTCCATGCATTAATTTACGCTATTGAAACTCGAGAAATTTACGAAGTACCCGGTTTAATTTATATTACAAGTTACGTATCGCAAAATTTAAATAGATGACATTATTCCAGCAATAAAAAGTTTAACGCGTTCGAAACTTAAATCCAGGTAAAATAAAGTCTTGCCGGACTGCAACGTCATTCCTCCCCTTAAATCAAGCGATAAGGCCGTTAATCTCATAATCGCGGCCCTCGCAATTACGAGCCGATTAAACTTGGAGGAGTCAGATGAAACGCGACGCGCCTGATAACCTGGAAAAATCCTCTCGGAACGGGCCCGCGCGCCATCGAGCCACTGCGAGGGGCGGTAACTCGTGGAACAACTCAATGGCACACCTGTCCGAGGCTCCTCTTCGCGCAACGAGTCACTTCCGCGCCGCCCGAACTTTTCAATTTCTCGCCGGCGGCTCGCGAGCAATTTCCAACTTCAGCCTCGGGGAAAACTAATAAATTCCCCGACAAAGCTCCGAGGGCCGGAGGAGGGCTGGGGCCGAGGAACGAAATCATCGCGTCGCGGACTCCACATGCAAATCGCGCGGCCGCGGCGGCTCTTTGACGGGATTACGGCCGGGCCGATAATCGACAGTAGTAATTGCGCACCCGACCCGATTGGCAGCCGGTCGTAATTGGAGCGGCCCCGGCTGTTTTCCGGGACAAGGTTTCATCAGGGACGACGCTGGCTTCCTTCGCTATAACGCTCGCGCGAAAAATTGGCACGCGTTTCTATCTTTTTTCTTCTTATTTTTGACAGTGGTTTAAAGCACTGCAAGTTTCGTCGAGCTTTTCTTTCCTTACGCGCGGCGGGAGTTTCGTTCGTTACGAATTTTACGTATAGGGGCTGAGGGGTAGTTTTGGAAGTGGAAAGGCGACGTTATTTATAGGTCGATGGTGTACAATCAGCTTAGTTTTCGCGTTTCCCGCGAGCGAGGAGTAACTTTTCGGTGCTATTCTTTGTGACGTCGCGGCATTGATCTAATTAAGCCGAGAGTCCGCGTAAAGAAAGTGAAAAAAAATTAAATTTGAGAAATGTCGACAAAAAGTTTCCTGCACGGAGGTCATAAAACTTTGCAATCTGGTTCATTTCAAAAGTTTAACTACAGAAATCTTTTTCGAATGCCGAGAACAAAGGAGACACTTTTAAGGGTTTCTTTGCAAACTTCATTCGAGCACGTGACGTAGTGCAACTTTGATAAAAACATTTTTATGGACTTTTATTGAAATAGTTTTTCCATTTCAAATGAATAAATTTTATAACCGAGTGCACCTGAGTAAATAGCGCGGCGACAACTTGCGTCGCGTTCATAAATAAAAATAAAACAATGTGATAAAAAAAATCCACGAACAAAAAGTAGACCAATGGTTTTCTTTTCCCTGAATAAATATCGCACGGCCGCAGCCGCGGCGGCGACCCTTATCAATTTTTACACGACGGAGACACTCGAAAGCTCCCCGGCGGAAATTGAAAGGCAGCGGCGTTTCATCCGCATCACAAAGAAAGCGCGAGAACAGGAAGCGCGTCTTCTTTGTTTGCGTTACTTCCATCCGCGGGCGAGGGGCGCGAGGAGGGGCGCGCGCGGAGCAAGACGTTTTCGCGCCGCCGCGTCGCGGGAGTATCGATTTTCAATTAATCACCGCGGCACTTGCCTTTCGATTAATTTCTCGCGAGTCGCTTCCTTCCGAGCTGCACGAAAGTCGCCGCGATAATTGTACCCGCGCGCATCCGAAAGAATCGATCGGAGGCGCCGTAACAAAATTCGCGGAATTAACGAGGGAGGACTTCAAAGGGCGGTCGTTGATGAAGCTTTCCCGCTTTGGCTTTGGAGAGGCGCGCGAATGCAGTCTTTTAAATTTAATGCAGTTTCATTTTTGCCGGGCTCCACAGAGGAAGTTACGCGGCGGCGCTCGCGAGTTTCGGCACCAGAGGCATGCAAAGGAGGTTTTTTTTTAAAGCGGAGAAAGGGCGTTGCGAAAGTGGCGGGACATTTATTTTTGAACGAGCTTTTTTTCGACGAAGGTTTGAATGTCCACTGCGGGGAGGGAATCTTATTCGACCTTTTGCGCAATTTTAATGACTTTGATTTTACGCCGCGAGGGAAGAGGACGCGTGTCAATTCTGTACTTGACTAATTAGTCTTTTTGTGCGTTGAGCAAATGAAGGTCTTCAAAATTAATTAACGATGCTCTGCTTATACAGTGAAGTGAGCATTCATGGAACGAGGTTTTATTTTTTCATTGCGATTCAAGAATAAATTAATTAAAATGTTAACCTACTTATTTAAATCTTTGAAACTCATTTTTTTCTTCTGATAACTCAATTAAGTTTCCCGCAGGAGTAGAGCCTGCAGAAAAGACTGCAAAAATTTATGCTGCAGAATTTTTTGCAAAATTATTTCGGATGAATATTTTGTACAAATTTCTCTGCAGGTAAACATTCTGCAGAAAAATGTACAGACTTTCTTCCTAAGGCTTTGAGTTAGAAAGATAAATACTTCAGTTGCGAACTACGTGCATCCAGTTTTCCTGCGCGTGCATACTCCGAAATTCGAATGTTTATTCAATAAAAAAAGGAGAACAAGTTCGACCGATGTCTCGTGGGTCACCGGCGGATCAACGGCGGATCTGCATGCCTCGGGGATATAACCAAGTGCATACACATGCAAACGGCGCGGTGCGTGCGGCGGCGCCGCTGAAAGGGAGCATCGGTCCGGCCGGCGGCGAGGGCGTGGCGGCGCACAAAGCCACCAAAATTGAGTGGATCCCACTCCTCGCCGTCGGAACACATTGCGAAGATTAATGCGCGCCGGCCGCTGACGAGAGGCCGCCGCTCGGCCTCTCTTTTACGCTTTTCCGCGATGCGCCCCTAGGACAATGGCTCGAGCGGCAAACGTTTCACGTGGATAATGGATCTGTTGCTTTTTTGCTGAACAAAGTGTGCTCATTTATTTATGCTTCTTTTTTAAATGCGAATCGGAGCTTTTTATACGACGCTGTTTGTCGGAGTTGTTTAATTGAGAGCTTGAGTATTTCTGGTACTTCTGATAATAATATTATTACGCTGTTGGACTACTTTGAAAAGTTCGGTTCATTAAAAATTTATTGAATTTTCAAAAGTTTTCTACTAACTACGGAGGCACTTCTTATTCTAGGCAATTCATATTAAATATTTGCAGATTTTTTGTACTCCGGGAAATCGAGTAAAAAAAATCGAGTGATAATAATATATACTCAAAGTGATCCACCGAAAGATTAAACGTTACTTTGCTATTCTTTGCGAAAAGATCATTTTAACTCCTTAACATCTCCAGTTTTATCACACTTATTTTTAGCATTTAAAAATTTCTGATAGCTGGGTGACGTATAACCGCATTAAAAAGCCACGGCAATATTTGGATTTCTAGTAAAAGCCCCTGCAAAAAAGCCACTTGTTTAAGCAGATGCCACAAACGATAAAATCTCCGGTATAATTAATCGACGTTTTATGCCAACGCCAATGTAAGCACTCCAGAATTACCTCAAAATCCGTCAAATAACGTCTAGCCCCACTTCACAGCCCAAAATCTCACTGCTTTCGCATTAGCTCGCTCGTCTCCACTCCACTTTTCTCCCCCTCTCCCTCTTCCCCCCGCCCCCTCCAAAAAAATGCAAGTTAAACGCAACTACGAGAGACGTCGGCGAGTCCCAGTACAATTTCCGCGTAATGAGTCCCGCATTTAATTCCGAAATTCCCACGGCGGGGCGTACGAAACCACCGCCGGACTCCGAGGGATGTGAGAGAAAATGGAACGTGGTCGAGATGACGGGGTAGAGGGGGGCAGGTAGGGGGGAGAGGTAGAGAGGGTGGCAAAAAGCTCGCGCAACGCACGCGAAAATTAGCGGGCTTTTTTCGCGCCCTTTGACGTTGGCGCGACCTTTGACCAGCGACGTAAGGGAGCCGCGTTATTGGATTTCCATTAGCGCCCTGCCGCGCGGCTTTTTTTTTAATTGGGCGCTGATGGAGGGAGCAAGGGATGCGGGGCTGGTTATACGGGTGAAGGATCGCTCGAAGCTTGAGAAGCGATGACTGCGACGGCTTCGGGGACGTCAGATAATTTGCAACTTGTTTCGCGTGTAATTGAAGACTCTTTAGTAAAGTTAGCGCTACTCTTCCTTTTGTAAAAGAGTGTAGGGAGGAAGACGCCCTTTTTTGCATGAAAAGTTAATTTTTGAGAAAAAAGTGCAGAGATTATAATTGCTTAAGTAAACAAATTACTAAAATAAAACCGAACAAAGGACGAATTAGTGGTGCTTCGGATGCCTAACATGTATATCAGTAGAAACAGACGGCTATGGTAAGACACTTTTCTTCAAATGTAATATGTTCACTTAGTTATAGCTCAAAATATACAAGAATTAGATCGCAAAAATTACTAGAAAAGAAGCACAATTTTTCTCTTTTTATGAGAAAACTTACAGTATTTACGAAAAAAATATTTAAATAACACCTTAGTTAATTTCATTAGGATCTGTTTTTCATGTAGAAAACATATCACTTTATGCTTTTTTAACCTGCAGGTACTCCCCATTGGATTTAATAAATCAAATCATTTTTATCGCAGCATGTACAGAAAACATTTGCAATTTCCGCAAATATTAATCAATAGAATAAACCCGAGAAATCAGCGGTCGACCAAGCGATTCACATCCGCGTACTCACCCGAATTCTTTTTTTTTCGCAAAAAGTAAATTTACAAAGCGCCAGCGATACGCGCTCACCCGGCAATCAATTACTCCGGCGTAGTGGCAATATCAAATCGCGGCCGGCAAAAATCGACGACTAGACCAAAGCGCAATAACAAAAAGCCGAGCGGCGCGCCTCCCGGAGTGTAACGAAATAATCCACCGGGACGCGGGTCCTTCCGCGGGCTTCTCCCATGCCGCCCCCTTTTTTTTATTTCGCCGAAGTTTCGAGCGCCCGGCGATGCGCGCGGGCAAACATGCCCGAAATCGCGAAACGCCGGCGCGAATAAAAGTCGCCGGGACGAGGCTGGAGGAGCGAGCGCGGCGGGCGAACGAGGCGCGCAATCAAAGAACGATTTCCCTCGCTTCCTAGTTTACCGCCGCCGTGGCCGTAAATCGAATCGGCGAAAGTTGTCGCCCTGCCCATTTTTTTTCGCCGCGATACCGCGTCCGCTGGAGATGAAGAAAGTTTTCCGCGGCGGAGCTAGGAGGCAGGGACCCTTTTTTTTACACGGTCGTTGATTCTTTTTTTTTCATGCAGGGAAGCCGGTGGTATTGTCTGATATTTCATGCGGCAAGAGAATTTAACAAAGTTAATTTGTAACGTTTTTTCATTTACTTTCGCGTTTCTACAAATGAAGAGCTGTTTTTTTATTCAATTCTTTTAAGCACTTAACTCTGTATAGTATGTTTGCATTTCATTCGCAGTTTGCATTTCGTTAAGGTGGAAGAAAAGAAGTAAACCACAGGTTTGTTCTATTTTTTATTAATCACACTTTCCTAAAAAATGTTTAATCTACTAATTAATTTTGATTCTAAAATTCAAGACTACCAAGTGGGTAAGTCACCACCAGACAGACTGAAAACACAAAAAAACTGGCTAAAAACTATACTCGAATTCCACATGATAACTTCAAGCCGTATCCAACAAGACCACCTCACTGTTGTCTATTTAATTAATCTCGAGGTAAAATTTCAGCCACAACTCCACACGACGGCGTTTTTCCGGCCGGCCGGAACTCGCTCGCTTCCCCCGGCGACTTCCCAATTATAAATTTTCCCCGCTGAAAAGCCGGGACGCGCGGCGCTACTCGCGGGCATAATGCGTCGTCTAGTTTCATCGGGGCACAAAGGGGGGTGGGCAAAGTGACGATTGCTCCGGCTTGTTTCATTGTACCGCGAGGAGTAAATCCGGGTGCCGGCTCGCATTGTGCCCGGCCGCGGTTAATAATTCAAGGCGCTTTGCGCTTAAGAGCCTCCCGGCGTCCCGGGTCATTTTAGCCGCGCTCCGAGTAAATTTGATCGGCCGCCCGGGCGCGTTAATTTTCGGTTTTTGCCCGGCGCACGCGCGCTCTTTTCGCGAGATGCCGCGAGCCGCGGGCGATCGGCGGGAAAAAGTTGCTTAATAAAGTTAAAAAAAATTGGGTCGGGCGGGAGCGCGCGGTAGCCTTGAACAAAAAAAAAGTAGCAGCGCCGCTGAAGTTTGGCGCGCTCGAAAAAGTTCCGAGTGCTTTTGCTTTGCGGGATTTTTTTTACCTCTCTCTTTTCGTTAAAAAAAAAACGCGTGTTTCTTGTCTTGAACTTTTAATTTTACAAGCGGAGTCGCGCTCTTCGAAGCCGTCGCTGGTAAATAATAGAATTACCGCTTTTATTATCGCTCTCATTCCGACGGGCGTTTTTGCGCCGCATTTTATCCGAAGTAGCGCCGAAACGCAAAAGTTGAGAATGCGCTTTACATGCCGAGCCTTTTTCTCTCTCCCTCGCGAGGCCAGTGTTCCGAGCGGCGCTGTACATCAAGCCCGGAAGTATTCCGTATATGTTAAAAATGCAGAACTTCTCACTTTGCGGAACGCGCGCGAGCTATCGGAATTTTCTTCCCTCCGCGCCGTCGTAAATGTTGACAAGAGAAAATAACGCAGTTTTTTCTTTGCGCGCGTATATACCGCTCCAGCGTGCCTCTCGCCTATAAATATTCAAGCCCCGGACTCCGAAGTCAAACAATCCTATTGGAGTGGAAGAATGGGGATTACCGTGTGAAAAATCTCGAGCAAACACTCGGGCAGCGCATCGAAAGCTCTAGACGGTGAAAAAAACTCGGCGCGGTCACCGTGGCGGAAGTACACCAGAAAGTCCCGACGGCGCACGTCCGGGCAGCGTGAACCCCATAAATTAGGGGACTCGCCGTGGCCTCGTAAAATTTCGCGCCGCACCGACGGCGAACTCCGAAGTCACGGCGGCGAAGCGGCCGCTCAATTATCGCGCGGCGAGCTTTTTTGAGGGATACCAGCGACGACGCGGTATTGGCGCGCCGCTGATTTATCGATGACTACCGAAAGGTTATTTTTTTTTTCTTCAAATTTTAGAGAGATTAATCGCTGTGTTTTCTTTTCGAAGAAATTTCCAACGAGCATCGTGATACGCCTGAAGTTTACTTTAAACATATAATTACTTTGAGTTGAGCCATGCTGTGAAGCTAAACACGTCAACAGTTGTTTCTAAGTTCACCGTACGCATTTGAGTTCTGGATGTTGGTTGAAATGTTGAGTGCTATGGATTGATGTTAGATGCTGGCCGATTTCATTAATTAATCGTAGATTTCTACATTTTACGCTGTTTTTTATTCATTTATATTTAAAAGAATTTTAAGAGTGTATAAATGTTCAAGAATTGTATTTATAAAAAAGCTTTTGATACCATTTTAATTATTTTATATTATTAACAAAATTAATTAAATATTGAAATGACTTGTTGCGAAACTGCAGCTTTCGTTATAACATAACGTAATTATTAATTAAATCAAGGCAAAAACAACATATTGATGAAACACTGTATTCAATATCACATTTCTCATTGTAGAAATTGAATCTCCGTGAGTAATTAATAAAATTCGCTGTGCATCAACATGATAAAGCGCAAATATTACTCAGCCAATGAAACGAACTCGAAAAGCTAATTAAAAATCTCCAATGAATCCCAGTGCCGCCTCGAAGCAAATACAAAACACGAGCCTCGGCGAAGGAGGCAATCGACGCGCCTCGCTCCTCCATCGGAGCGTAATTTCGTTCATTTTTTTTCGGAAAAAGTATCCGAGAGCCCCGGCTTTGTAAGCCGCGACGGCTGCCGAGAGTTATGACTCCCGCGATTTTCCAGCCTGGCCCATTGTGCGCCCAGGCTTTTCCGAGCACCGAACGCTCGCGTAAAAAAAGGAGGGATCCCTTTGCGTGTCGTCGTATACCTCGCTGGCTCCTTTTTTGTCGCGCGCGCGCGCTTTGTCGGACTCCGTGCGCCGATGTGTAATAGAATCCTCGGAATTCGAACGCGAGCTTGTCCACAGTCACTCCCGAGTCGAGTGAAAGGTGAAGGAAGGGGACGAGTGCGGTTTTTACGATCGAACTGTGTATTTGTCCGAAAAAGAGAGATCCTTCTCGGTCGCAATGGAGAACCTACCGATGTTTTATTGATAAAACGTTGGCAGATCTAAATGCGCGATGTTTATGTTCGTTCTTGATTCACGGAAGTATGCGAGCTATATACATTTTTGTAAACTTGCAGAGAAATTCGACCGAAAATTGCACCATTTTTTATATTATTCTAGAACAAACTTTTCGTATTTTATCTTATTTATTTATATTTCATAATAATCTAAATAAAGTATCTCTTTTTGTAAAGAAATAAAAGACGATGCTATCGACGCGGCACTTAACGCAATCGATGGTTACAAAAAAAAAACTTCGCAGTGAACAAGAAAAAAAGAGGGAACTAGAAAACTAAAGTACAATCAATTTTCCAGCGTTTCGCGCCGGCGAACGTCAATTAAAAAAAGCCTGGAGAGCGCTTAAATAATCGGGGAGCGGCCGGCGCCGTCCGAAAAAGCGTCCCATCAAATTCGTCCGAGCGAGTTTCAATCGATGCCAGCCATTAAGCGTCGGAAGGGCTATATACCGAACGGGCCGTCCTCTCCAAATCCCCGAGCACACTTTCGCCCGCCAACGGCCCGTGACATTAGCCCACCTTAAACTCCCCGCCCCGGCGTCGGTCCTCGTCCCATGAATAGCATTAGCCCCGCTGCCCGTCGCCGCGCGACTTATTGCCCTCCCCGCCGCCAATTAAAGTCGAAGGAGCCCCGCGGTGTCGATGAACCCGGCCGGGAGGGCGATAGTTTTTTCCTCTGCCCCGGCCACCTCCGCGCGCGACGACGACGCAATATCCCCGGGCGACGAGCTCGTCCATCATAAAGGCGAACGGTCGTGATTCCCCGGCGTTAAATGCGCGCTGGTATATCCGTAATTCGCTTTTTATCGGAGGACGATCGTCGGGGGCGCGCGTAACGAGATTGGAAAGTCTTCATCCCGGCGGCGGACTCCGCCCCCGTCGTTATGAATTTTTATGCGCGCTGTCTCGCGTCGGGGTTTAGCCATCGAGTGAAATTGTCAGGATGCCGCGCTCTTCGCTGAAGCGAGTTACTCGCGATTTAACTGCGCTGCGAGCGGGAGACTCAATTCGCTCGTGGAAATTTTAATTTTTACATTTGCCTCTTGAAAAATGACTCTAGGCGCTGTGTTTTTACTGCAGTGTCGTCCGGAAAATGTGGAGAGGTAAAAATGTTTTTGAAAATTGCGCCATTGCTTGTATTCGGACGTAAAAAGAAGAAAATAAAGTATGCATTTATTTTTTTATTGTTCACCGCGTTTGTAAAGTACAGTTGAAACTAAGCTTCTTTTTATTTAAATTTAGTGAGCGCGTAAATAGTAAAACGATAAAGCAGATTTTATCAAATAGCGTGCGCGCAGAAATCTAGTTTATATAATCCGTTCAAACCGTAAACCTCGCCGTAAATGCGGAAAAGAGCACAAAAATCAATCAGTGAATTCTACGCAACAATAGATTAACAAAAAAAAACTACCGTCCATCACACTCGACGGCCTATCGCGGCATCAAAATTTTCCGCCCCACTAAATCAGTGAATAAACGCCAAGAGGAGCACCGCGGGCGAGGCTCGCGCAGCCGATGAACGAATGCAGAAATTCGCGACTACGTCGCGGTATCAAAGAGCTCCGCGATAAAGTTGGCCGAATTCGGAGGTAACCACCGCGAACTCCATCAATTTTTCAGAAACGCAAAAGAGCCAGCCTCTTGCGAGCTTCCGGGGGAGGGGGACGAAGATACGCGGCGCTAAATTAGCTTTCTCAAAAGGACAAATTGAATTTCGCGCCCTCTTGCAGCGCGAGAGATGCACGCGCGCCACCCGCCACCCCCGCCCCCCAGCCGATGCGGAGCGGCGCGCCGCGCCTTACATTATGCATGCCCGGGACTTTTTCATTCGTAGCTCGGGATCTCGCGCCTCATATTTTATTTCTTTCGGGGAAAGGGCCACAAAGGGAGGAAAAAGGACGACTGCGTGCCGGCGATAACTTGCGTGCTCGCTCGCGTCTTTCTTCCCGCGAGGGGGGAGGGGGGGAGCGCGCTGGGCGACTCGAGTCGCGTCTTGAGAAAAAGCGTGTTTCCGGAGGAAATATTTTTACGGCATTAGATAAATATTTCGGTCGCGATTTTTAACTTTGTTTTTCCGAGAGCGAACGAGCGGGAATTCCAAGAAAATAGTTTTAGCGGTGGTGTTTGCTTGCAAACAAATTTTCGCTGGGCATTTGTTATAATATTAGAATTTCTTTCAAGTTTTTAGAATGAAATTTTAGACGTTATTTACAGTGCGGACACATATTTGATATAATAGAGAAGGCTAATTGGAAAAGAAAAATAAAGAAATTTTTAATACAATAAAACATAAATGACTTGCATGCATCAAGTCAATTTGTTTAATCCGAAGGATAAGACTAACGAATAATAAAATTTTGAATTTTGTCTGAAATCATTACTTATAGGTCACCTGTTAGACCATTACCCCTCGTTTATTGTTAATTAAAAAATACCACAATTAACAGTAAAAAAAAACTCCTTCAACATTCAACGTTTCCCTTAAAACACACGAAATCTGACCTTAATCTAAACAAAAAGCAAAGCCTCAAGTCAAATTACGCTAAGTCCACATTTTGCACGATTATAATTTCAAATCCACTCTTTCGACTAACGAAGATAATTAATACATCATCGCGAGAGCAAGATCGCGGCTGGAAGTGGTTTACCGGGTATAGTCGGGCGGCAGTAGTGCGAGTCCCTTGTTAGTCGGACAATCGGGCGCGACAAACAGGCCTCGCGGGGAGCGGCGAGCCCGCATAAATCGCTAATTCCGCCCCCCCCCCCTGGAATTATTCAAGCTCGCGCCGACATCGAGGAGCCGGTGATTAACGGGCGACGGGCTACGGGCCGCCGGTAACGAGCCCTGACGAGCGAAACTCCCTCGCTCCACTCGCCGTATCCGCACGATTCCCGGCGCTTCCGCCGCGGGGTCGGCGCCTTTACGCGCCCCCGAGGAAAGTTTTAGGGCTCGAGATAAAAATAAACGAGGGGGAATAAGCGCGCCTCGCGAGAAACGGCTAACGGCCGCTGCGGCGATATCCCCGCGCGCGGCGCAGCTGCAGCCGCGGGAGATTCTCTCACGGTTTACGTTTGATTCCCCGTGTTTTATGGAATTACCGTAAATACTTTTTTTTGCGGAGCGGGTTTATTGTATCCCGCTTGGATTTCGTGCGTTGCGTGTTTATTGGACGTTTACGTGAAATTTTTACGAATTTCGCTAGTGATGTTGTTTAACAAAAAGCTCGGGAGTATGAATAATAGGTTTGTTTTGAAATTATTCAAAACATGTAACACGCGCAAAGAATATAAATCGTCACGGTGTATTCAAATAATTTTTGACTAAAATGAATGTCTGAACAAACTTTGTATAAAAATTGATGAATTATTCGGGTGGAAATTCGCGAGAGTTGTTTATTATCCACGTTGTAACTAACATTTATAACTGCAATAAAGAGATAAAAACTTTACGAAATTTAGTTTGCCCGCGCAGCCCCGAAAGTTACTCCGAAACATATCTTGCAGTTTCTATTATATCTTTTGTTGCGAAGGGAAATTTCAATTTGCATGCGCGCATAATCTGTTGACATTTATTTCGCAGGTAATAGACGCGCCGAAAACTGAAAACTCCCACCTACGGGCTTTCGCGTTCACAGCGAAACTTTGAATAACAATCGATCCGATGGAGTTACATTTACACAATGGCCTTTTGTCGGTATCAACGTCTTTATTTAAAAAATAGCGGAAAAAACGCGGAACAAAATGAAAAGGTATTCTGAAAATAAAGATGAAAGCTTTCAAGGCTTTTGTATAGTATCGCTCGAAGCGCATAGGAAAACATAGAACAATTTTAAACGCGATAAATAACTATTTCCGGGAAAGGTCCGATAACTAGAGCCGTGGTGAAAAAATCCAAAAGATCGATTTTCATTTTTGAAGGTACACATCTTTGTTTGCCTGCAAAAATGAAAATCGATATTTTGGATTTTTAGAAGAGCACGAAATAGCAAAATACCATAAGGGAAAAGAAAACATGGAAGAAAATTTTTCAACGTGGAAAATGCAGTACTAGCAGCGAAGCTGGATGAAAGAGAGTCTAATAAACAGCATAGGCAGAAAATCGAAAGTTCGATTTCCATTTTTGCTTGTAAACAAAGCATGCGGGTAAACAAAGGTTGAGAAAAAATTTCTGATCAGCTTCTACTTTTTTACAGTGTCATTCGTAATTCCAACGTTGTTTACTGGGTTTCTATGTTTTATATTGCTTTTTCACAGACAGCGCTTTGAAAAATTAAATGTAACTTTCGAATGTACACACGAACTTTACGAACTAAACTGGAGCGCATTTTAGCTTTCCACAAAATAGCACGCATTTCTAGAGCTACCAATTTTGAACTTCGTTACGTAGAAGTTGAAAACTGTTGCGTTATTTTTTAACGCTTAACAAAGCTCTTTTTTCAGTCTCATGTTCAGATGGTCCTTGTTTCAGTTCGAACAGTTCATGCGAGGAAAGGAGCATGATTTTTACAACTATCCAACTTGCTTGCAAGTAACAAGCCTTTAATTTTATGCCTTTGCTGAAAAAAAAACGGCGTGTAATAAAGAAAGTAAGTTATTTCAGACTCGGATAAGGTGTTCAGCGCGCGACGGAGAGGATACTTATTAAAACCTAACCAGAAGTCTACCCAAATCTTCTCAAAATCAAAATAAATAGTCCTACTCTTGAATAACGTAAAATAAAGAAAACACTCACGAAGCACCAATTCCAAGCGAACTCCCCAAATCCTCACGATTCAGTTTAATTAAGCATGCAGTGTGCGACTAGGCGATTACACCGAATCACAGTGGAGCTGCCGTCTCGCGCTTCATCAGGGAGGCGAAATTCCGCCCGGTTAGCGCCTCGGGATAGATAAGCATGTGGGTCCGGGCGTAAAACGCGGCGGCATTACAGCGCCGCGCATTACATCTGGCGCCACGAGCCCCGCAGGCGCGCGCGCGCTGCTCGTCAACGAGCCGCCGAACCCGGGCGATAATGAAGGTGCACTCGGTGAAATTCAAATTGCAGCGGGGATTCATTAGCATACCCGCGAACGAGCCGCCCCCAGAGTTTTAATGGCCTTTAGCCCCGGGTGCGCGGGATTCGGGTCGGCCGAAAAATCCGGGACGCGCGGCTAATTTGCCCGGATCTCGGGCTTCGATCCTTTTTTCCTCGTGATGCTTTGACGCGGCGGGAGGTATATACTGCTCGAGGATTGTGTACCGTACTGTATACGAGGGAGGACGCGCGTGGATTTATACTGCAGGTGGTAGATCGTAATTGATGTTGAACGATCATTTGCATTTTAAAGTGAGATTATCAATTTTGAGGCGGTTATTGGGATTTCATTTTGACTATTTTATTGGAGTAAAATTACAATCGTCGATGGAAAGCTTCTAACGCACTCTTTCACGATATTCGAAATCGAATAAAAATAATTAACTTTGAATAATGGAGGGTTTCTCCCTTTTGTTACACCGCGATAACAATGCCCGCTTCTTCTATTCCGAGCGGCTCTCTTTAGCAAACGAATAGTTATAAATAAATATGTGTGCGTATAGTCGGATCAGTTTTTGTTCTAGGTTCAATCAGCTGTATTTTTTTCAGTTTCCAGCTCGCACGCATCTGTTGCGAAGATTAAAATTTTTTCCAACTGCGGGCCCGTCCGATTCTAAACAACCCTACACCGCCTTCGTCATCCTATCCAGCAGTGCGTTCGTTCATTTCGATTTTCTATTTTATCATTATTATTTTTTTTTAACTACCAACCGTACTATTGTAGGCCAGTGTCTATACCGTTTTCAATTAAAAATCAAAGAATAGGCGACGTTCATTACCCGAGTAACGACTTTCTTCTCGCTAATAACACTCGCTCCAATTCCCCGTCATCCAATACCATCGCGCGCGCGGGGGAGGAGTAAAATGAAAATAAAAAAGAATCGCACAATCCGAGGTCTCGGGCGGGCGCAATTAATCCGGCGACGCGCCGTCTCGACTTGCCGCTCGAAAAAATATAATCCCGCTCGATATGACGGATCGCGGGCAATTAAAGGCGGGCGTGAAAAATCGATGGTCGCGCGGCGATCGCGACGTCGATTACTCTTGCTCGCCCCCCTTCTCTCCTGCGGGATTTTCCGGCGGCAAGTCGACTCGCCGAGGATAATCTCTCGCGGGTGGTGTTACGCGGGGAGCGTCGCGCCGGGAGATCCTCGCCGATTGTAATCTCGGAATGTGTACTTTATTCGCCTGGGAAATTAAGCGGTAATGCCGAGGCGCCCGCGGACCCACCCGCCGGGGATTCGGCCAGCTCAAAGAGGCTGCTCGCGCGCTTTTCTTTCGTCGCGCGGACGACGATTGAGAAACCGAGCCGGGTCTCGCGGCTTTGCGCGGCTGTTTTGAATTTCAAATTTTTTTCTTTGTAGAATTGGAGATTCTCCGCTTCTTTTATATACTGTCCCTTTGACGTTTGTAGTTGGAGCTTTTTTAGTTGATTGTGTACTTAACGAAGTCGGATATTTTGAAATCATACAATAGGAGGGTTATTCTTTTACGTATACGATTCCAGTGAAGTTGGTTATATTGGTATCGGAAATGTTAGATAAAGTTCCAGTACTATCACTGTGAGCTTGTTATTCACATCTTGAATTATTAAAAATACTGTATACTGTAAAATAAGGTACTTCTAAAAAATTAAAACTAGAAAAATGTTTAATTTTTGTGAGACTGATAAAAATTTAAAAAAAAAAAGAAAAAAACAGACTTTAATAAAAATTAAATAACTTTGTTACTTCACCATTCTCTCCATGTTCTTCATAATTTCATTCGAAAAAAATTAACATTGCATTATACTATTCTTTTAACTAATTCCAGGAAAACTTAAACAGCACATCTACTCGCGATTTATTTAATTAACAAATACAACTGGAACCTTCCCGTCAAGTCAAACAAAACTGTACTCCCTCAATACGCAAAAGTTCCCGCTTCCTCAGACCTACATCCCGAGCACCTTGGCGAAAGCAGCAAAAATAAAACCCCCTTAATTATTGATCAGTAGTCAATCCGGCCTCCGCAGCACTCGACGATCTCGATTCCATTATCGCGCGTCAATCTCCTCCTCCTCCTCGAAATCGCTCGGAAGGCGTGTTGGGGACAGATTGGGCAGAGTAACAACACGATTGCAATAAACACTGAGTCTTTAATTAACAATGTTTGGAACGAAAATAAAAGCGAAGAGTTACAATATTGATCAAAAACGAAAC
>UXGC01001061.1:0-36944 GCA_900480045.1 Eurytoma adleriae
TAAATTGGTCAATTTATGGTCAATCGCCTTCTTTATTGGCCAGTTATGGTCAATTTATGGTGAATTTTCTACCAGGGAATAATTTCAATGCGATCGATAAATCCCGCGTGATAAAAATACCGCGTCGGTATGCAAAAGCTACTCGATCGAGTGCGTTAATGAAAAGAAAAGGAGATCGATCAGGGCGACGTCCTTACGAGCAGGCTCGGAGACTTCCTTGTGCCGCGGGACTCCGCGGGCGCGGTGCACAGTCTTAAAAATAGCATGCGAGCCGCGAGCCGTGCGATTCGATCAATTATGCGCGTTATTGAAATGCTCAGACTTGGCAATGACCCCATTCACCGGCCGCGCTATCGATCTGGATTACCGCTCTTGAGAAAGAAGAGAGAAAGGTGTCGCTTCGACGTCGCCCCTGCGACTTGGGTGTCCCGCGGCTTCGCAAAGCCCGAGCGTTTCCGAGGTATCGATGGGGCGCACGACAAATTGGATGTTTCAATCGACGCTTGTCTCCTCCATTTTTTTAGTTCCCTAATTTTTTACTATCTTTTCTGGTGTAATACGTCTGACTTAGTAGAGTATGGAGATGACTACTGATGATTCATTATTTATCGAGAGTGAGTCTCTTAATTTCATTTAAATACGGATTCCAGTGGCGTTAGCGCCGCTTCGAAATTAGAATGAAAGGTTACGCCTCTTTTGCCAATAACGTGTTTGATGCGTAATCTTTTGCACGCAGTTTTGAGGCGACACGGTCAAAAGCTACACACGTGGATTGCGCGAAAAGAGACTTTTTCTTGCATATGCGTCACGAATAAAAATGTGCTGTTTGTTCATTCGGATATGCAAATGAAATCGATCGACCCGTTGAGGCCATCCGGAAAATTCGATGAAATTTCGAAGGTGTGTCGTTGCGTCGTGACGCTCCGGCATTTCGTAGACGTCATAGGCGAGTGACGAATGAATCTTGACGCTAAGGTAAACACGGAAATGTGTACCGCTTCTTCGTTGCACGGATGAAATCCATCGGATCTTCGTTGATTTCTTCACTGCTCGCGCTGCACGTGCCGTGTTGATTGCAGCTTTATTTACTCGAAACGACAAATCGCAAAGTTTTCAATAAACTCGCTAAATCGTGTCGACAGTATTATTGTTGTTATTGTTGTTGTTGATTTGAGTTTACGGTTGGACTGTAAACATCTAAAATTAGAAAATCTGCCTCGACGTCGACTATATTTAGATGAAGAAAAAGTTAATATTCACACTTCGGTAACCGGATCCTGCAGCGCATTGCAAATTTGCGGTATCTTTGTTCTCTCCTCCGGCTATGAAAGTGATATCAATTTTCAATGTTGAATTCGCGTTTGCCAATCGTTTCTTTTTCCCTCGGCTACAGAGAGAATAAAAATCTGTAGATTTTCCTCTTGCAGTATACAAAAATAAAAGATCGAATATTGATATATCAAAATCATGGAGCTTTTCGATATTTTTTATGAAAAATCTTTTGCATGGTAATTAAGGTATGTAATCATCTTAAATTTAATTTAACTGAAATTTGAAATAATTACATTTAATTAAATTTACGATGCGAGATAGTAAAATGATTTCAAAATTTTATAATGCATCAAAAGATTTTTCATTTAAAAAAGGATCAAAAAGAACTATGGTTGCGGTTAATCATATTTTGCAAATTTGATGAAAAATTTAATCAATTTACTAAAAATTATGAGTTAATGATTCAGATCAAAAGAATCTAACTGTTCTGACTTCACTCAAATCAATCTTTTTTTTTCACTTGATGAGAGACTCGCGTTTTTTTAACATTTCTCGATTCGCAGCTTGCAGCTCGACGCTGCAGCTTCGAAGTATATACAGGAAGCGCGAGAAATTAATCCAAGCTAAAATCTCGCGACGCGAGTTTAGAAGCTGTCGCGCCGATAAGATAACAGACAAAACAGAGATCCCCGCGTAAAACAAAGAAAAAGACCGAAGACTACACTGTCCCCGCGGTTTCGCATTGCGGAAGCCGCCGAGCGGCTCGTCACGTATAACCGCCCTATCTCCCGGATAAGGATCGGACGGACGCGATTAGGGGGCCCGAAACACGATCCCCGACCTTAGGCACGAGTGCGCTCGCCGCGGATCGTGTTCTCGATGCACGGGTGGTGCGCCCGGTGCTCGCTTTCGAAAGCTGCGTGCACACGCGACACGTGTCCGCGGTCCTCCGCCCGCGGGATATGTAACTTTTATGCGGAAAAAAAATGGAGGAGGAGGGGGGGCGGGGGACTACGTTGGCCAACGCTTGCGGTGCTGCACCACCGGCTTGCGAAACGCGGCCGCGCGCCGCGCAGACCTTCGCGAAAATCGTGCGAGCGCGATCGAAAGTTTTCGAGAGAGATCGTGACCGTACCGTAGTTTTCGAAGCGATCGCCTTTCAGCTACGGCCGGGGTACTGTTAGAAATCTGCACGGAGGTCGTTTTCTTGTAGTTTATCAGATTGTCGAAAAAGTTATTGGAACATTTTATGAAAAATCTTGAAAATTAGTTGTTTTTTAAAAATGTTATTTTTTCCTCTTTACTTTAATAAAATTTATGGTGATTTTTCGGTGTAAAAATCTCGATTACGTTTTTTGCGCTAGTTTTTACGGGAAGATTTCTGTGTAGTTTCTTGCACTATGATTAAGCGTTTTTTTCGTAAATTTTTTATCAATTTAATGATCAGTTTGGAAGATTGCTATTAAACGTGAGAAAAATATCTGAATAATCATTTCTTCGTTGCAAGAAGACTAGGCGAATTCCAGTATAAGATCGTCGAGGTGTTTGTAAGTTTGACGGTGGGAACCTGAGGCTTATTAGTCGAGCGGTGAATGAAGGGATGGTCGTGTGGAGGATATTTGAGAAGACAATGACATTACGTGCCGCGATGACTGTAAATGTTTATGAAACATTCGATTTTGAAGAAGAGTGTGTCGGGTTACTGTGTCACATTGAATAGTAATTGTCAGGCTTTTCATTGAATAACCGACTGCAATTTTTTCTGAGGCTACTTTTATAGACATATCATTGGAGAATTTGCACCGCAGCAGATTTCTACGATATTCTTTTATGAATCATAAAAATAAAATTTTAATGGAAGTGTATGTAGGTAGGTTTAATAAATATTAAACGATAAAATGATTTATTTTCTTCGTTAGGGGTATCTTATTATTTTCAAATTAAAAAATTCTAAGAATTACGCGATGATAAAGAAACTAGACTAATGAATCTAGTTCAAGTTTTCTGATCCAAGTAATCATCAAATTATCTTTCAAAACAACAATAGAGGCTCCTTCGTTCTGAATCAGGAAATAGTTCGTCATTGTTAGTAAATATACGCATTGATATTTTATTGAAACGTACAATACTGAGAATCATTTAATAAAATACCAAATAAAATGCACGTAGACAAAATTTTTCGAATATTTACTTAAAAACAAGCATTTTTTGAATTTCCACTCAAATTACAGCAAATCCGATTAGGAGAGTGAAAGTCGATGTACATTACATCGTCAACACACCGGACTGATCCAATACCCGTTTTTTCACTGAAAATGTAATCCGACCTAAATAGAAACCGAAAACAAACAACACAATAAGCGACCGCGACAAAACAACCCACGCAAAGTCGAAAAAACCCAGAAGTTCCGTTTGCAAAAAAAAGAGACACCAATCACGTCGGCGCGCGCGCGCGGCGTACATACCCGCGCCCGCGGCGAACGAAAGTAGTCGAAAAAAAAAGAAGAAGCAAGAAACAACGGTCGCCGGGTAATTTCCCCCGTAAACAAATTACAGTTACGGCGCACTTTCCATTGCGCGGATTAGACTCGCGGAAGAAAGCCCCGCGACCGCCCGGCGGGAGGGGGGGGGGGCTCGCCGACGTAACGCAAACGCACGGCCGCATACCTTTTTCACCCGTCGCGCTCGAAATATAGGTTGATAAATAAGTGACTCACAAAAGGTGGTTAGACCTAGGGAGGAGGGGGGCCCCGGCTTACTGTTATTTTCATTCGGAGTGTCCGCGTTCTCGCGCAATCGCCGCCGCCGATCTGGGATTAACGGTATCGGCACGCGCAAATTCACTTGCGCGAGCCTCTCTCTCTCTCTCTCTCTCTCTTTCTTTCTTCGTCTTGTACGTACAGGTACCGTGTGAATAACACCGGGCCGTCTGGGAATGGGAGTGAGGTTCGCGCGGAGAAATTTTCTTTGGCCGCGCGCGCGCGCCACACGTGGATTCCCGAGGCGCGGACACGCACGTGGATGTATGACGCTCGTCGTCGGTCGGCCGAGACGCGATTTCGAAAATTCGACGTTTGTTTACGATTTCCAAGCGGCCTGCATTAATATGTATTGCGGGTTTTTCTCTTTCTTTTCTCCTCGCGGTGTATTGAGTTCATTGATAAACCGCGACCCGTTGCCAATGGGGTGCACGTTTTTGCCGACAGACGGTGATTTAGTAGTCGAATAACGACGACTGCTGTTAATGCGCGCTGTTTAGTCGTCCGGTAATTGAGTGTTAAGTAATTCTCCGAGGCGCGATCGTGAAAAACTAGTCATTTAACGCTTTAATTCGTGCCGGTCGTCCGATATTTGAGTTCACTTTTTTTTACGTTTATCTCGAGTAATTAATGGCCAGAAAAAGCTAATTTCATCTTTGTTACTTCGATTTCGTCACGTATCTATAATACGAATAACGGTTGACACGTAATATTTTTAAATGTCTCATAGGATTTTTCTACTTTCTCCGCTGACACAGATCGGTCACATAACTTCGGATATACAGGACGCGGGGGGCTTTTCTTAATTTTCTTAAATCGCTGAAAAGACACGAGTCAGCGCATAAATAAAAAACAGCGGGACTCCGTTTACCAACCAACAGAATCCGTAATTCCTCAATGGATGAAAGCTTATTTTCACCGGTTCCAAGAAATTTTAGCGCAGGGACCTAGAAATTAAATTTTCAGTTTCACAATCCGATCGTTTTCCTTTCCAGCGCACAAAAAAGAAACAGATCGACGAGGGAAAAATGATTCCGATCATCTCGAGTGTGCACCAGGGGGGGGTCACGTGCGCAGAGCGAGGAATGATGAAACTAGAGAAATCATTAGGACACTGAATCTTCGGTGCACGCGCCCGCGCGCCTTTCGATCTGAGTCAGCCGGCGCGGCCTCCTTTTTTGCCTCCTCCTCGGCGTTTTCACACACATGCACGCGCGGCACGTTTCATTTATTTACTTCTTCGTTTTTTTTTTCTCGTATAGGCCGATGCACACGCGTGGTTGACGTCATCGGAAAAATCGGTGATCGGCCGCGCGGTCGGCGACCCTGTGCACCGGCGCGTGTTTACGCCGGCCAGTGTCAGGACGGCCGTCATTCTTTTTTCTTTCATTTTCATTCACGTTCGCCGTGCGTTTCGATCGAGTCCACGGGATCGGACGCGAATCGACTGGAAGGTCCGCGTGTGCAGTTCGGGCGGAAGTTTCTGGAGCCGGCGAGTCTGAATGGACTAGCGGGAAGCTTACCTAACGCCGCGAGTCACAAATCAGTCGAATCGCGGATGGAATACGGGAGGGGATGTGAAAGGGTCGCGTTTTTCTAGGTATCGCTGTCAACAATGTTTTTCAGAAAAAGTTTCTAGAACGCGTTTGCGCAATCGGTGAGTCAGTGGGGATTTTTTTAAGTACTCTAGAAAGCACTGCATTTTGATTCGGGATGAGCCACGGTTAACGGTTGTTCGCCGGCGGCGGAGGTGGGAAAAGGGTCACGTTGTCGTTCTATACCTATCGGAAGAGTAAGTCACTCGCGAGTTGTTTGACGTAAATATTTGCGCATCAGAAGCGTTGTTTCGCTCTTTTTTGTTAAATGATGTAACATCCTCGTTTGTAAAATAATCTTGGAAATTTGCTGGTAATGTTGATAAACATCGAGACATTTTGATGAACTTTCACATCCTGTTTAAGGTAGCAGTAACATCCTTTTTAAACATTTTTCTATTTTTGTTTTTTATTGTTGAGTCAATTCCAATCAGGAGATTCTGTATCTTTTTAATTAAATATGGACCTGAAAAATAGTTAAATACACGCATTTAAGCCAAGGATACATTGCAGAGCAGATTTTTTGTAACGACTCCAAATTTTTCAAGTAGATCTTCAATACTTATTCAAACGTTGACTCTTTGATCGATTCAAGGGTAGTCCTCCTAACGGGCTAAGTATGTTGATTTGCCCATTGAATTAGTTTAAAACCACGGGAAGAAAGAATGAAAGAAAAATCGACTCGACTCGAACGTAAACGATTTCAATTTCAAATTGGCCGGGGACTGAGTGGTCCGGCGAAATGGCTGCGATCGGTCAGCGAGAGCTGGGTTCTTCCTCGCTGAACTCGTTACTCTTAATTTCCGCCGGGGCCGACCGGACGATAAATAAGAAAACGAAGACGTGCGAGGCCGACTGATCCTGTATCCGGAGCAGGAAGCGAGCGATGCATTATGCGCTTGCAGCATCCTCGACGCACCGAATTTATTCGCTTGTACAACCGGAGTGACTTTTTCGACTCGTTGGGGATCGTTTTGTGTCTGACTTTCGATTGATTGATTTTTTTTGCTGGGGGAAGGAACTAGTTTTTTACATTCTATGTTGATTGTAATTGTAAATGAGTTTACTCTGCGCCGGTAATCTTTTAGTTTTCTTCCACAGATGATTTAGTAGATTTTTCGCTCGTATAAAAATATCCGATATATCGTCGGTAGGAGAAAATTAATCGATTTCCTGCTGGATTTTGATCTTAATGATCGATTGATAAATGATGATTGACTTGCATTTAAGCTATAATTGATTATTTAAGTTAATTTTTAGATAAATATTTATAGTATAGCTAATTGATGGAAAAGAGTAATTTTACATTTTTACACTCAATATTTTTCAAGATTTTAACGAGCATGGAAAATTAGTTGGAAATTCCATATTTTGTTAGTTCACCTTATTTTTGAAGTATGGGCGTTTTACATTGATTATTCCATCATGTGATCCCTTGGAAAAATCATTCGTTTACATATATAAATTTTTGTGTCCATATTTATTCAAAAGCTATACTTACAACAAACTGGATGTGCGCTGCTTATTATTGAATAATACATTCAGATAATTAAGCACTTATGTAAAATATAATGTTTAAACACAAAAATTTCGATCGGACCTCCAGCGAGTTTTTTCGATTTATTTATAGCAGCCAGTTCAAAGTGTGTAATTCCCTTTTTTTTCTCATCGACAAGAATTTCATAAATTACGCCGGGCAGACTCGTAAATCAGCTGGCGGAATATTTCAATTACACCTGAACGTGCGGCGTCTGCGCGAGTTTAACGATCGCAATTATTCGGACACTTGAAAAAAAAGAAAAAGAATGTGCCTTTTAAATCAAGCGCGACAAATATGGCGGCGAATTTCGTCGAATTCCCCGGAAGACCAAGGTTAAGGCCTTCAAGAAATGTATCTTCCTATTTACGCGTTGCGTCGGGCTCCTCTTCGCTTACTCAATATCCTTAGAATGCGGAACGACGTCCGGAGTTATAATATACTTGCGGGTCAAGTTCAAACCACCGCTAATCTCAGCGTCCAATCTCTTATATGACTACCTTTAAATATATTGCCAACCCATTCCTCATCTTGGATTATTAGTGTCTTTTTTTAATGCTCCTAATTGGTCTGTCATCAATTTCTCCGGATTTTTATTCTTGTGTTTTGATAGTTTATTTATTCATACCTCGCGCGTCTCGTTTATTTATTGTCTTCATTAGCTTGTCATCAATTTCTTTTATTCCTTTTTCTGATTAATTTATTTGTTTATTCTGTCGAATACGTTTTGGAAATTTTATTGCCGCTTATTTAGTCTTTAAAATCATCACTGTTTTTAAATTACTTTCTACTACCTGCGTTTCGCATTGCCACTGGACATCGAGGAATAATAAAATAATTTTTTGTATTTTTTTTTTGAGATTAGAAATTCAAAATATGCATCACTTCCGTTTTTTACGTAACCTCTTTCATATGCTAATTTGGAATTTCTCGTAAATAAAATGAACTTGGACACGTGCAAGTACCTTCTTTAGTCCGCAATAAAACTGAAAGAATAATGTACCATTAATATGTATCTTTACTCTTTTTCTAGAAATGATTGTTTATACTTCAATTGGACTACTATTTTGTATTTTAAATTTAAATCACATTTAGTTTTTAAATGGTTCGTTTGTTCCGGTCATTATTATTTTCTGCTTCCTTTACATAAATTACTTTTAATTGACTGTTTAATAAATCATTCATGAACATTACAACGTTAAAAGTATAGTAAAGCACATATCACTCAGCAAGATTTATTCACGCACTTATAGCCGTAATAAAATTCTCCGCAATAAACGTAAATAATAATAACCAATTAATTTTTTTCCAGCTCTAGCGTTATGCGATTGGTCGGAGCTGCAGCGCAAGCGACGCTCGATTTCGCGGCACTTCCTGTCGCCGCGGGGCTCGCACCTTCAGGAACTGTCGCGCATCGCCGACGAGGAGATGTCGCAGCTGCTGAGCTTCTTGGGCGACGCGGAGAACGCGCCGATCCTGAGGGGCGAGCGGCCGATCAAACCGGTGATCCTGGCGGCGATCGGCAACATGTTCACGCACTACATGTGCTCCACCCGTTTCGGCTACGAGGACAAGATGTTCAACCGTGTGGTGCGCATCTTCGACGACATCTTCTGGGACATCAACCAGGGCTACGCCGTCGACTTCCTGCCCTGGCTGAAGATCTTCTACACGCGCCACATGCACCGCCTGAGCAAGTGGGCCACCGACGTGCGCAGCTTCATCCTGGAGGAGATCATCGAGCCCAGGATGGACACTCTGGATCTGGAGAACCCGCAGCCTAGGGACTTCACCGACGCGTTGTTGTATCATTTGGAGAGCGACGAATCTGAATTGTCCTGGCAGCACATCATCTTCGAACTGGAGGACTTTTTGGGTGGACACTCCGCCGTGGGCAATCTGATCATGCTGATCCTGACATACGTCGTCACGTATCCCGAGGTGAAGAGGAAGATCCAAGAGGAGTGCGACGCCAGGTTGAAGCAGAAGATCAGCAACGGGGAGCCGGCTGTTATTTCCCTGAGCGACAGAGGAGAAATGCCCTACATGGAGGCGGTGATCTGGGAGACTCTCAGGGTCTCCAGCTCGCCGATCGTGCCCCACGTGGCCACCTGCGAGACCGAGATCGACGGCTACCCCATCGCCAAGGACACCGTGGTGTTCGTCAACAACTACGAGCTGAACCTGGGCGAGAAGTACTGGGGCGAGGACGCGAAGAAGTTCAGGCCCGAGAGATTCCTGCAGTTGAGGCAGCAGGGCAACGAGTACGTGACGAGGGTCGTGAAACCGGACTTCTTCGTGCCCTTCTCCAACGGCAAGAGGACGTGCATCGGCCAGAAATTAGTCCAGGGCTTCGCCTTCGTCGTGATGACAGGTTTACTCTCGCACTTCGACATCGAGGCACCACCGAAGGTCAACGTCATGAGTATGGTGCATCCCAGTTGCATCGCTCTGCCGCCCGATTGTTTCAACCTGATATTCACACCGCGGAAGTCAGCGAGCGAGATCACGTCTTGACTTTGACACCGACGGCAGAGGGATCCTTTCGCGCGGTCGAAAGTGTGGTCCTTGCGATCGGGTTCTGAGGTGGATGCCTTATTTACGCCGGCGAACGGCGGCTGACTTGGAATGATCAACGGCTTCGCACGAGCTGATCGATTGTACGCGAATCGTCCGAGTGTTAATTTTAGCTTTCTCTAAAATTCGTAGGGTTGAATTTTTCTTAAGGAAGAGAAATGTGTTGCGCATTTAATAGTCACGGCGCTTTTCGACCCTCGCCGTCGGCGACGTTCGACTAAGCGTCGACGAGACACACTGATACTTAGTAGTGTTAAATTCAGCGGAACGTTTAATCGGACGAGTCAACACATTTGTCGTTGCGACGATTATAAATTATATCGGAGAGAAATATTTATAACGCGTGTTAGAAAATTTTTATTTATAGTGAAATTGGCAAAAGAAAGTATGCTAATAGAGTCGAATTTAAATTATGTTAGGACAATATTTGAATTAATAGATTAATTTGAATGAAAATTGTAAACGTAGACAGGCGAAGAAAAATTCTTTTTATCGCGCGACGACCTCGAATTGCTTGCGAGATAAAAACAATGATCGAACGAACGGCAAGTAAATGGAGTAAGTACACGTAGTACAAAGTTTAGACTAGAATCTCAAACAAATCTCTTATTTTTTATAAAATTTGAAAAAATATGATATTACTAATACTTCGAAATGAAATGTGGTATATCCGTAAGCAATATATTTAAAGTATATACTCTGTGAGCGAAAAGACTTCGAAAATTGATAACAAGCGAGCGCATCCACCACGGTGTAATCAATTACGATCCGCTTGTCCTTTTCCAAGGATTCTTTGTTTTATAAATCAGAAGGTGAAAGAATCGCTAATGTTTCCATTTTTTTGTACACGGAAAAAATAGTTATATATATATTCATCGTAGATAATTTACCTGACAAGACTGATTGTCATCTTTAGTATGTAGATGCGCTTTATCATTGTTGTATTTAAAATAATTTGAAGTTTAATGTACATTTAACTATTAAAAATGTTACTTATGTTTAAAGAGGATGAAAAAGTAATATTTTTAATTTTTAATGATTATTACAAAAAATAAATTAATTTAAATTTTATTTATAAATCTATTTTTTGTAATATAAATGAAAGCATTGAATTTACGTATCATTGTAGCAACTATATAATTGTTGATTGTAGCAAATAAATATAAAATATCAACGTTTATATTACATTATAGAATCTCATCATATGAAAAAAATCACTGCTTAATTTTAGTTGAAACATCCCATACAAAGATTATCTTTTGTTTTTATTTAAACAAACGATTCTACGTCAATCTAGATTTAAGTATCGTCTGTTATTAATCGGTTACTTAAAAGATTAATGACTATGTATCTTTTACGTAAATAAATGATTCCTGTACTTTCTAGGTTTTATTATATAACGATATTTTTATTAATAAAAGAAACCTGCTTCTGGTATATCTAAAGATCTTATTAACTATCCTTAGCCCCTACCACACATTCTTCCAGCCAATTCTGAAATAAACCATTTGCAAATTTTTCAAATACCTATTACTACTAGCTGTAAATGTATTTTTGCATACTGCCTTAAAATATTTTTATGTTTTCATGAATTGATTAAAATTGAAACTTACAGAATACTGGCACGTTTATTTATTTTTTTAAATTTAATATAAATCATTTTGATGTCATTAAATGTAATACTTGATTTATGTTACAATTTTATTGATCAGGTTGATTTAAACGTAATGAATAGTATTTGTCATATTCCTTCTGTCACTGATCAGGTGTGTATTATGTGGTAAATAATAAATGAAAAAAAAAACTATGTATTTTAATGAATAAGGAGAAGCTGAAGTTATACAGTTGACATTTTTAATTTTTTGTTTTATCAACAAATCTTTTTAAAAACGTTTATGTTGGTCTATCTAAAGTCTGGGACATTTGAGTGACCATTTATCAACCCAGAAAAGTCTTCGAATTATACAATAAAATTACACACAATTTTATCTATAATTATAAAATTTACTGATACCTGATATTATCACTAACATTTTATCTATGAAAATATTTGCACAACTGTATCTTAATTTTTTATTAATAATATATCCTACTTGTATTTTCGAATGTCTTGAAGAATAACAGTGATGGGCACTAGATTTTATGGAAAATGCAAATTTACCTCGGATATAATTAGAAATTCCTTATTGTAACATGCTTTTTATCGACCCCTATTTCTTCCCTACTAATTAAAATTTTATTTTAAACTCAAAAAGCTCTTAAAATTATATAACCCTATCGGCGCGCAAACTACCATTCGACCGTAAATTCCATAAAATACTTGAAGCAGCCTCAACTAGCTCTCGCCCTTTAGTCGTAGCGTTTCGCTGCGGTGCTAGGCTAGAGGAGCGGGGCCGGCCTAGCCTCGCCGGCACATAAACCACTCGGCGGCGGCTCGGGGAGAGGCGCGAAAAAGTCGGCGGGAAACGCGCGTCTGCCATCCCGCGAGGCGTGGAACCCGTCTCATTCACTTTTTCCTCCTCCCGTCGCCGCGCGCGGCCGGCCTTTTGCTTGTTTCAGCTCCGCACCGGATATCCTTCGGCGCATCCTGGCTGCCCTTGAATTGTCCGCGGCGCGGGGCTCGCGCCTTCGCCGCTTTCGATTTCCTCCTCAAGCTCGCGGGCGGCTTATCGGTCAGCGCGTTTCCCCTGCTGTGTATATATAATACTTGTGTGTATATACAAGCCGCGAGAAACAAACAGACGGCCGCGGAAAGGTACGAGGTGGGCGCGCGAGAGCAAGGATTCCACGAGGATTCACTCCTGCTTTTTTGGCTTTTTTCTCCCGCCTGAGGAGACGTAAGTCGCTGTTTGTCGAGGCGGGAGGTCCCGCGGCGCTGGCTCACTTTTGGCTCGCGCAGACGGCGCCTGAGATTAATGCTTTTTGTTCGCGTTGTTTATTTCCTTAGATTTTAATTTGGAAGGTTGCGGTTTTCATGTTTACATTTTTTGCTGATTGATGAATTTGTTTTGAAATTATGTAATAAATTGGCAGTTTCTTATTTATTGGTTCAAAGGAAAAATTAATTTTTCCAATTCTGAACATTAGTGTCACCTACAGCAAATGATTTATTTCTGATAAACTCGCGTGATCATTTAATGTAAAACCGTAGCAGTAAAGAATAAAAAGGGGAAAAAGTATATAAAACACTTTTTCATGTCAACAAAGTAGTCGTTGCGGATGAAAAAGTCGAAGCTTGCGCCTTGTTTGTTTATCCTGCTGAATGGCGAGCTTCCTTATTCGCGTCTCACAATCCTCTTGTTGGGCAATTACGAAGCAGTCAATCTGTTGTGTTTTTAAAGCCAGACGTTTGTTTTTTTTTTTGTTAAAGATGCGCAATTATTAAGGAACATCTCAGACGATTCGGTTATCTTAAAGTGAATCGAGAAAAATACGGAATTTTTGCGCCGCTGTTTTGATGGTTTGCTTTTTTTGTATGTAAGTCTCCGGCTTCTTCATTTTTTAGTATTTTTGTCAATGGCGTCTCATGCACTCTGAATGTTAGGAATTGTAATGGCTCACGGTTGTTTTCTTCTTACCGGCAATTTTTATGATATATGTGTTTACCAAAATTGCTATACAATCTGTTGTAATTATTTGTTTTTTAAAAATGTTATCCTTTAATAACTCGTGTTATGCATCAGTAAAATATCAAATAAGTATTTACATTACATTTACAAGAAAATTATATTTTTAATAAGAAAATTTGTAATAATGTAAAATAAATTTATGAATGTTACAATTTTTCATTATTTCATTACGTTTACAGTAAATATTAAAAGTACTTAAAACAATTGTACAAGAAAACAATAATAATCGCTAAATAATTTTTATTTTGTAAAAATATCTTAATAATTCTTAAAGATTTCGTATACAGAAACAATTTTTTAAATACTGCAATTAACAAAATCTTAATGTGGTGATTAAAGAGTTGAAAAAATCATTTTTGTAAAATTGTTTTTAGCAAAACGATTATACTTCTAATACCTCAGTGTTTAAAATTTGCTTCCTTTATTTTGATTCTATTTCGATTGATTTCAACCATTAGAAATATAAAAAAATCTCGAATTTCTTTAGTAGACAATGACGTTTCTAAGTAAATGAATTAATCTTCAGATACCACAAAAATCTTCAAACTCTCCGATAACACAGCCAATTTGAAAATAAAATTCGAATATTTCGCCATAATTCTTTTCGAAAAAAAAATATGGATTCGCTGTTATGGTAATAACTTGTTAGATTGCGATGCCATTTGTCAACGACCTTCCATGACCATCAAAAACGAAAGAAAAAAGAAGGAAAAAATATCCAAAATGTTAAAGCGGTGACCGCGCTTGTCCCGCATAATATTAACAACCCCCTGGCGAAGAGGTGATTAATTATAAGGAGTAGAGCCTAGGCTATACGACCGGGCGACGAAATTACCTTGTAAATTGCGAGCGTGCGTTTGGTGGCCGCTCTTCTATTTATGAAAATTAGCGTCGCTCCCGCGCGCGCGCGCGCGAAATAAAATTCGCCAAGGTTAATGTCTCCGTTTGGCCGAGAGCAAGGCAGCGCGCGCTTTGCCCACATTTCATCATTATTAGTGACCTACGCGTCTCCTCGCCGCATTTGAATTACGACGCGATTAAGCGCCGTACAATACATTAATCTCGTTTTTTTTTTCTCACTGCCCCCGGTCACTCCTGCAGCGGCGCGTCGATCCGAGGGGGGAGCTTCGCCGCGCGATAATTCCTCGGGCGCAAAACCTTGAGGCGCGCGCGCGAATTCGGCGGGGATCGCGCGAGGCCGCGGATCGGGCTCTCTATGTGCCAAGGCGACGGCCGCGAGGAGCGGCCGAGTCCGATAAGCCGAGAACTGGATTGTCGAAACCAGTCTTAGATTCCGACTAAGTCGGAAAAATTCCGGGATCCTTAGAGGAAACTCGTAGCCGCGCGGGGGGGCGGAGCGAGAGGGAAACGGAAAATAAAGCACGCGGAGAGTGAAAAGTTTTAGACGGGGCCGATGAAAAACGACGATCACCGTTTCTCTCCTCTTTTTCGCCGCCGAGGAACGCGGGGGAACTAGTTTCCCCGGGCGCGGCGCGTCTAGGATCGCGCACCATTTACATACCGATCCTTAGCTCGTCTCTTTTCTCGTGGAGCGAGCGCCAGACCAGTTTTCGATTTTTCCGGACTTTTCAGGCGGTGTGTGGGTAGAGGACGGCGGACCGTCGAGATCGAACCGGCGGGAGACGCCGGGAGGAGAAAGTATCGCCGGGGATGATGGGCTTTTGGGGATTTCGAAACGGACCGGCGGAAGTTTCGCAACCACTTCGGATTCGGGATTTTTGAGCGGCCCGCTGAGGAATCGGAGCTTTGGGGGGCGACCGCCTGGCGGCGCCAGTGATCGGCTTACCGACACTTTATTGGACTACAGGCATTTTTTTTAATTGTTGATTATGATTATGTGGTTTTATAGGGTTTGTATAGTTTTTGCAATGTTTGGGTGGATATAAGCTTTGGTACAATTTTATTTTAATTTATAGTGACTCTTGGATTTGTAGTTTTCTTCTTTACCTTCGAAACGATATCAAGCGCCTGTACAATTACTTTCAGTCAGACACGAGAGTCGCTTTATGTGTCTATCAGCTGGCGCCAATATATATATGCAATAAAAGCTAACGACATATATTTACTTTCCATAGTTCAATGTTTTCTCGAAATTTATTGTCGTAATTTTATTATCTAGATATAATAATTTTGGTAATTTACTTTATGTGTTTTCTGAAATATGAATAAATACTATATATTAGAGAATAGTAAATGTTTAAATCTGTAAAGTTTATAAAATTTCGTTTTATTGAACTATTTACTGAAAGTCAGAAATAGTATTTTTAGAGGGCACCTCCTTGAACTTGACTGAATCACTCTCAATGTAGATGTCAGACTGTTTAAGTGTTAATTTAATATGTTATCGTTTCACGTACAATTTTTCCTTTTTAATTGATGTGAGTATATTTATAGCGTAAGTGGTGACCGTCTGTTCGCACCCTTGTGTACGTGCAATTGTGTATGTTGCCTAGGTCTGTGTTTTAAAATTTATTTTGGTTGTTTAAGAATTGAAATGGAAAGTTTGTTTGTTTTTTAAAACACCTTTTTTGTTATCAGTATTTTGTTATCTGTGTTATCATTATTACGTGATTTTGACTTTTTCAGAATTATTAACTTGTAAGATTGATTATTATATCTCAAGTGTAATATATTTTATTTTGTTTATTTTAAAAATGACTGGTCATTTATTTGATTAAATAATTATTCTATTAGTTTCTAATAATTTTCCTGATTTAGATTAAGAAATTATTAGATTAGAAAATTATATAGTTACAGAGTGTCTTCAAAATATGGAAACCCTTCAAAATACGACTTTTTTAATGAAACTTTTATAACCAAAGTTGTGGGATTAAAGCACTGAATTTGAATGATTCCTTTAAAATCAATGACATTAAGCTTGATATGAAAGCTTATTTATTTTGAATATTAAAAAAATCTTTATTTCGCCATAAAAACATATTCTGAAAATATCTGATATTATTCAAACACCCTGTGTATATACAGGACTTATCCATACTTACATATCTAATTTTGTTACGAAACGAAAATGAAAATACAGAGCCGAAGGGCTAGGTCTCGAGGAACGTAGTTGATGGACGATCATCCCGCATTTCTGCATCGTTGCGTCGGATTATTCTGGTTGATCCAGACTTTGGCGAATTCTGAGTTTGGACATACCGTAGTCCCTTGTTTACTGATTACATATATGCGCCCAGTGCACACGTTTTGGTGTACACACACGTGCTGGATGTTAATCTGCACGTGCGTGTAATCGCCGCAGGCGGAAATACGCGTCGGGTTCACCACGTACATCCGGCATATCCGATTATGCACGGAACTCACTGGATTTCTCCGAGGCTTTGCGTTTCTTTTGCGAAAGGATTTTAAGAATAGAAAATTCTGTTACTTGAATTTATTTGAAGCAAAACTTGCGAATGTTGAAATACTCATAGATAGAAGATAGAAACTCTGAATATTTATTTAAGGCGAAATTAAGATAGATGCAATTATTAATTAAAATATTCATTTTAATAACTTATTGTTAGTACTTAATTGCTGTTGTTCATCAATGGTGACAGTAATTCTATGATTATCTGGAAAAACTTAGAAGCTATGAAACTTTCCTAGAATGCAGAACTTATTAGAAGCTATACGGATTTTTTCCATGGTTTCGAATAGTTATGTATTCTAGAAAAGTTCCATAGCTTCTAATTCTTCTACGAATACGTAGGAATTACTGTCATCCATTTACAAAATTGACCGAAATTTTTCCTCTGCTATTGTATAATCGAAGAAACTTAACGAATACGATACGCCCAGAGATAACAAAGCTGTGACACATGGACGTTGAATTAGCATAAGAGATTGTAGTAGCTGTAGATAAACGTGAGAATTAATCGTTTTGACATAATAATAATCGAATCTATTTGATAAAAAAAGTATCTAGTCACGTTCGGCGTTTTGATTAAAAATTAATATTAAACAAAATTAAATTAGTTATATGTTAAAATACTTTTTAGTTTGCGTTATTACGAGTAATCTATTGATTACTAAATAAATGAATGAATACGTTTGTTTGCAAGTAACAATAGGTCTTTTTTTTAAACGTATCCAAAATTAGATAGAATGTCAATGAGGATTATCAGTAAAAAAACAAATATTTCTTTTCGATATTAATGTTTCAATCGATAAAATAATGCATTTGAAGATGAATGGACTCAATTTTGTGCATAAGGCCAACTTTGTTTCAGTCTGGAAGAACTAAATCAATATAATTAATAGTTTTTCTTCGTAAAAGTAATCAGAGAATAATCGGAAATCAAAAACTTTCTGAGTTTCCTGTACCCGAATTAAGTTGGGCTTACGCATCAAACCTAGGTCTCTTCGCCTTCAAATTGATTATTTTATCAAATGAAATCATAACAACGAGATAAATGGTAATATTTTTTAGAGATAGTCAAAAAACAGCCCTAACGTGGATGCATCTTTTCTTAAAAAAATAGTATTGCTGGAGATTCGTTTGTATTTTTTGTTCATTGTTTATACTTTCGCCATTTAAGGAGAAAAGTTTTTATTATAATGCGAAAGAGTTAAACTAGTGGTTATTTCAGCCAGGTGAACACCAATATTTCTTAATCATTATATAACACACCTAACTATAAAAAACAATGAAAAAAAGTTCATGCTTTCGTATTAAAAAAAAAGCTCTACGAATCCCCTAATATTTAGTACCGCAAGCTCCTCTCGCGGCACGCACACCGTGAAAGCTCGGATAAACATTATAAAAAGGTCATTGGAAGTCGGGCCACTCGTCGCAAGCCCTGTAATCCTTCATACACTTCTCCGGCGTTTTTTTTTTCTCGACCCGCGCGGCGACCGGGGCCGATTGCTTCGCGCGCGCAAGAATTTACGATCGCCGCCGCCGGGCGGGAATGTAGGTCGCCGCAGCTGCGCACGAGGCTCGCGCGGCTGCTGCCGGGCTGTCGCAGGTGCCGCGCAGACCCCCGCGGCTCTCGCGCTCTCTCCTCGGCCAACCCTTCGGCCGTACGATGATCGTGCGTGAGATTTTCTTTCGGTTTAGACGCGTTTCATTTTTGGCTCGATTTTTACTCTTCTAGTCTTGTGTATATGACTATAGTCGTTTAATTTGTAGGATTTTGTCAATGTTAATTCAATTGATTGTTTTAACGCGTTTAGAATTTTTGTGGTGAGTTAAGAGGTGCGTTTCTAGTCGAAAAATTCAAGAAATCACTCTTTTTCAGAAAAAAACTGTGCCACTCGAAGTTCGATTAGCTCCGTTGCTATTCTGATCGAGTGGTTTTCACTCTTCCACATTTTGAGAGTTTATTTGTTAAGCAAAAACAAAATTTGTTATTACTAGCTTAATTTTTTTTCTATAATAACAAAACATGAGGAAATGTCGCATCCGAGCATCTCTATAATAGCCTTATACCCTCCGTGCATTCTCATAATGTGGAAGAGTGAAAAATTCATAAAATCAAGCTATTGGAGTGAAAAATCACTCTTTCTTATAGAAAAAACTGAGTCACTCGAAGCTCGTTTGGCTCAGTTATCACTGGCTTCGAGTGTTTTTTCACCTATCCACATTTTGAGAGCAAGCGAAAAAATTTTACGAAACCTTCAGGGTAGTCCCACCTCGTTCTTTTCCCCGCCGGAACGACCAAATAAAAATAAAAAAAGAAAGACGAACGAGCGATCGGAATATCGAGGAGGCGGAATAAGCGAGGCGCTCCGGACGATAAAGCAGGTGCACAAGCTCCCCGAGGCTCTTATCAGCGGAGTTATGCAATGTAACGCGCGCGGGGAGCGCTATATCGGTCGGTGGGTCGCCGCTCCGAACGTGACGCGCAACACAATGCGTGGCGAGGGTGACTTTCGAAATCGCTGCGGCCAATCGCCAATGGGGGGTGGGGAGTGGTGGCTTCGTTTTTCCGCGCGCGCGGGGGAGACGACGCCGTACACTTTTTTTTTTTATTTCGGTTTCGATCGATCGCCTGCCTGCGGGTAATTACTCTTTTGGGCCGACTATCCCGCGAGCGCGGACGAGGTGCTTGCCGATTAATCATCGCGGGGTAGAACTAAAAATTGATGGGTACGCCACGATTGCTGGCCGGGAGTGGAAGTGTACGCTCGTGACGGCTCGCGTTCTTGAGGCTCAATACGAAATGAGGGTTTCCATTGCGGGTCTTTTAGCTCCTTGAGAATAACGGGGTGGATGTTTTAGCTTTGTTTGTATAGCTTTAATTTGACTGGTACTTATGATAGAATAAAAGAATAATTTTATTGTTGTAAATTGCAGTATTCTTATTATTTTTATAAATCAACATTTTTTCTACTATCTTTTTTACTATAACAAATTTTTGTATTATTTTCTTATTGTATTGTTTTTTTTGTGTAATTTTAGAATATTTCTATAACTTCAAGTAAAAATAAAATTTATATTTCAAGTTGGCTTCGAGTGGTATGCTGTAGGCGTATATTTCTTTCGACAATCTTTTATTTGATATAAGCGACGAATTATCTTTACGGTTGACATCAATAAATCACGATAAAACAATCTAATATACACTTGAGCATACAAAAAAAAATCGTATAAGTAATATAATGCATAACATTTATTACTTTGATATTGTAAGATGATAATATTTTTCAAACAATAGTTTTATGCCTTTTAGATAAAATCATTTTTATGACATTGTTATTTTCAAAAAATCAACCGCTTGTAACAGATATCACTTTTGCATTGAAAACAATAATAAAGGGAAATTTACTATAAATACTTGAAGGAGAGGAACAGCCTTAAACGAAATAAAAATTGTCATAAATTTTGCAAATTATATTATAAAAATTGTAATTTTTCCATCTATTATAGTAATCTTTATCATGTTACTAGTATGTTCCCGATTTCAAATAATTTATAGTAAATTTTCCTCAACGTAGTCAATGTACTCTTCTCAAAATTTAGTTCCTATAAAGTTCCTAAAAAAACTTCTAAATAAAATAACACTTATTCAACATAGTACTAATTTTTACAAAACAAACTGCAAATCATTTTTATCATCGAAAGAGAAGTAAATTTTTCGGAAAAAATTTTCTCTCAACACAAGAAACCCCACGCCCCGGCAAAGAACCGAAAGTAAAATCGGAAAAGTGAGTCAGCCCAACATTTTCCCCATTCGGAAAACTCCCCCTCGGCCATCGAGCGCAGCCCCCGCGCACCCCAGGGCAAAAGTTCCCCCCCGCGGTCCGAAACCCGGCCGCTCGGCCGTCCGGGTCGCCTCGTCGCCGGCGACGCCAGACCTCGCGCGTCGCCCCCGCGCGACCTGGCTCCGTCTCTCTATATATCGACGGGTAGTTGCGTCGGCGCGTACCGCTTTTCCGAGTGGGTCGCTTGCGCGCGCGCTCCCGAGGCACGTCGAGTGCGCGCGCGCAGAGGGACGGCCGCCTCCCCCCCTAAGCGCGGGTCTCTCTGCGCGAGGCTCGCGCCGGCGGCTCGACGTCGCGGTGTCAGTGTTCCAAAAGTCGGCAGCACGGCACGTGTCCACAGGGAGGCCGCCGCCGTGTGCTCGAGGCAAAGCCGAGGCCCGCGCTCACGCCCTGCAGCCGTCGCCGCCGCAGCAGCACAGCCGCCCCCCGCCGCCCCCGCGAGGAGGACCCGTCGCCCGAGACCAGAGGCTGCGTGTGCGTGTCGCGGTGCGCGCGATGACGACGGCGCCGGTGCGCCCGTGCTGGCGGCTCGCCCCCGAGGCAGCAGCAGCAGCAGCCACAGCGAGCAGTTAGCGCGCCGTGACCGTAGTTGAAAAAAAAAAAAGAAAATACGCGAGAGCGAAGGCTGCAGGTGCGCCGCGCGCCAAGTGGAACGAGGAGCGAGCCCGTCGGACGTCGCGCGCGCGTGTCTCACTCCCCCCTCCCCGCCGCCGCCAGTAGTAGTCAGCCCACCCTCCGCGCACGGCGAGGGAGCGATCGCCGCGCCTGCTGGCCGAGAGGGATGCGAGTGCAGGGGCCCGAGTGACGTGACCGTCGCGAGAGCAGCCCGAAGGAAAAAAGAAGGAGAGGGCCCGCAAGTGTGTCAGTGCGCGCGGGGGCCGCAGTCCTCTCTCCCTCCTCCCTCCTCTTCACCTCTCTCTCTGTCTTTCGCTGTCCGTCTCTCTCCGCCGCGAGCTCGCCCGATGAGCCCGCTGCCCCTGGATCGATAGTTCCGCAAGCTCGGCAGCCGTGCTCTCTCTCTCTCCCTCCCTCCCTCTTTCTGGCACTCTCTCCCTCTCTCTCTCCCTCTCACGGGGCGCCGCGCCGTCGTATAACGTGCGTCGCTCGTGGTGCGCCCTCCCACCACCACCCTCCTCCCGTCGGCGCCCTCTTCAAAACAAAACCCGGAAGCGAGCGCACGAGGAGGCCTGGCCGGCCCGCCGAGGGGCTCTCACGCATACCCGCGAAGGTGCGCGTGCAGTGTGTGCCGTTACGAGGTATAGAGGGAAAAAATAGAAGAAAATAAAAGGTGAAGAAGAAGAGGCCCGGCGGGTGCTCTCGTCGTTTTATATGGGCGATTACGCGGGTGTGACGAGCCTCTTCTCCGCCGCAGTGAGCAATTGCAGCCCGGTACCCGGCACTTGCGTCGGCTCCATCATGCAGGAGGACCTGCTGATCGAGAAGCAGCCGCAGCAGCAACAGCAGCAGCCGCAGCAGCAGCAGCAGGCGCAGCAGCCGAGCGCGGCGGCCAAATCGGCGGCGCCCCTGTCGCCGGGCGGCGGGGCCAGCGCGGCCGCCGGGGCCGGCGACGCGGCCGACAAGGCCGCCGGCAAGGAGGCGCCCGACTGCCCCGAGGGCATCGCCATCAGCGCCGCGGCGAGCGTCGGCAGCCTCACCTCCTCCTCGTCCTCGTCCTCGGCGGTGAACGTCGACGTCGGCAAGGAGCCCATCAGCATCAGCTGCAGCACGAGCTCCAGCCTGCAGGGCTTCGGGGGCGGGGGCGGCGAGGCCCCCGTCCGCGTGCCCAGCCTCTGGGCCGACGACACCAGCCCGAGCCTGCACGCGCTGCCCGTCAACGGCTCGATCGCCGCCTTCCAGAACTTCCCGGCGGGCAGCCCGGCCGGCCTGTTCGCCAGCTCGAGCGCCGGCGCCCGGCGCGCCATCACCGCCAGCCACAACTTCCCCCAGCAGGGGAACCACGGCGGGGCGGCCGGCGCACCGGGGAATCGACACGGGATGCAGCAGCAGCAGCAGCAACAGCAGCAACAGCAGCAGCAGCAACAGCAGCAGCAGCAGCAACAGCAGCAGGGATCGCACCCGGGGGTGTACCTGCAGGGTAAGGGGTACGCGGCCTGGTCGGGCGGGCCCCAGGCCGGCCCCCAGCAGTGGGGCCAGAACCCGGCGGCCCACACGGCCGCGGCCAGTCCGGCCCTGTCGCCCTGGAACAGGGGCAGGTCGGTGCCGAACCTGCCGCCCCTGCACTCGAATCTGCACGCGGCCGCGGCCGCGGCGGCCGTGGCCGGCCTGCAGGGCCGCAAGCCCAGCCCCACGTTCGCCGGACACCCGGGACCCACCGCCCATCAGTCCAGCATCAGCCCCGTCAAGTTCCGGCGCAGCACCTCGTACCCCGGCAAGGGCAACCTCTATCCCATCCAGCCGGCGCCCACGTTCGAGGTCACCGCCGCCGACGAGCGGGATCTGCTGCAGATGCCGCCTTATCAGCAGGTGCGTTCAGCGTGTGTCTTTGTCTTGCGATTGCGGGGAGTACCGGCTGTTCATGCCGCGTGATGCCCCGTTTTAGGGGGAATTTTTGGGTATATACTTGTGTTTTGAGGTTAAGGATCGTTTGATCTCTAAATTAAAAGATTGGGTATTTTGGTTTTTAAAAAAATTGAGTTTACTCGTGAGCTTTTTTTTGTATAATTTCCTGGTTTTTATTTTGTTGTAAATGAAAGTAATTTTGTTATTTTTGTATTATTGCAAATAAAAGTAAGTTTGATTAATTGCCTCTAAATTTGATCTCGCAAAAATAGAACGATGTTTTACTTTGTAAACATACATTTGGAATGCAGATGCATAAGAATTTATTTAAAATCGCAATTTAAATCAAGGTTAGATAAAATCTTTTTTCAATTTTTTTTCTAAACCATCCTTAAAAATCGGAATTAAAAGATGTACTTTTTATTAATTTTTTTAACATTTAATGTTATTTTATTATAATTTTAATTGTCTAGAAAACCTATATCCAATCATCTGAAAAAACGATTAAACAAATTTTTTATTTCTACCTCGAAAGTCCCATTATCAGCTGCATTCGAATTTGTTAAACCCACCCCCTAAACTTAAAAATTAGTCTTCTTAAAAACCCATAAATTACAAAACAACGTATCTCCGTATTCCCTATAGTATGATAGTCATCCAACATCTCGGTAATCGAGGCAAAAGAAAAATCGACACCTATCGATTCCCCCCGAAAGGCAAGGGCATAGCGCGGCCTCCTGCCGCAGCAGCGTCTTCCGCGTCTGGGGCTGCTCGCGCGCCAGCGGCGAATCCACGCGGAGAGCCCGAGAGCGGCGCGCGTTATGCAACCGCGCCGAGGCTTGCATTTAAATTTAGCCGTGGCGCTCACTCGCCGGCCACGCGGCTGCCTCCGCGCGCGCGCTCGTATTTCGTTTTTCGTGTCGTTGCACCGTCTCTGTCTTCCTTGGACCCCCGCCCCCCCTCCCCTGCCGAGGCTTATCGCACGCGCCGGCGGCCCGCACGCCGAGACTCGTTACTCCTCGCAGCGGGGAAAAAGAAGCTCTCTTTCGTTTTCTTAACGGAGGGGAAGACCGAGCGGTGCGGTGGTCTATCTTTTTGGAAAATTTTCCGGGAGAGAATTTTTTTTTTTTTTGGAGGTGTGGTGTGGGTCTCGAATTAGAGTTTGGGAGTGTGACTGTTTTACCCGGAATAATTTTATGAGGTGTTAGTGTAGTCGCTATTGATTACTATGCAGTCCTTGTAGGGAAGTTAAAATAATGAATGGTTATTGTGCTTTTTTAAAAAATATATATTTACTAAGATTTATTTCAGTAATTATTTTTATCTACATGAAGAGAATTAATTTGTAAGATTTTGCGATGAAGTTTAGCGTACCAATATGTAAATGTCTAATGGTCTTGGGAAATTGAAAAATTTTAGAGAATTAACACTGCAATTTTTATCTGAATCTTGAATGATTTAGTCATAATGAAAATTTATTCTATGAAAAGAACCGAATTTTGTAAAGAAAAAGGTCGGTAATTTTTATTTGGTAAATGAGTAACGATTATGGAGCTTTTTATATCAAAATTTTCTCTATAAGACTAAATGTAAGGTAAAATTTCAAGTAAATTTCCAAGGTAATATTTTCATAGTCACAACCAAATTTTTTCCCAAAAATGTAATTTTAAAGTAAATATTCCAAAAAATTTCCCTCGGCATACAAGCACTAAAGTAAGTACTGAACTCTAGCATCCGCCAAACGTCTGAAATCACATTTTTCCCTCAAAACATCCTCGGGCGAGAAACTTCGTCGCTTCGTTAAATCGAATTTCGCGTGGGCCTTGGACCTGGCCCAAGCTCCGGCGATGTATACCCGAGGATGCCCCGGCGGGTCCTTCGGTCGCGTCGACTCGCCGCCGAATTTCTGACCCACTTCCATCGCGAGCGGCTCCTCGGCCGTGTCTAGCAAAAGTTTAAGCTCGGCTATTTTGGCCGGCCGCCGAAAATAGACGGGCGCAGCTCGCTCGCCGCGAGTGGCCGCCGCGATGAGTAAGAAGAGCGACTCTCGGAGCTTCGGGGGACGGGCGTCGATCGCCTTAGACTGTCGCGTGGCCAATGCGCTCCCGATGCTGGCGTATTTATCTCGAAGAGCTTTTTCTTTTATTTGGAGTAGGAATTTTTTTCCCGATGACTTTCGGTGGTAATGTATTTTAGAATGGACTAAATAAACTCCTCGGATGATTTTGTTATCGGGTAAAAAGTTTGAGAAAACTTGTCAATGTTATTCTCAGTTTTTAAATGTCATTAAATCGATTTAAACAAATAAAAATCTTCAAGTTTTTACTGATAAAAAAATATATTGTAAGCTGTATAATTATACATTTTTAAAAAAATTGATTTTAATTTATGGCATGTGTTATTTGTTAAAATAATGATTAATTATTTATTTATTTTACGGTAAAAATTAGCATAAACTTAAGTTATGGATCGATACTGCCGTGACTATTACCTGCGCTATTAGTATATAATTTATTACTAATAAAAAGTAAATTTACACCAACTATTTAGTTACAGTTCGTGCAATAATTATTTATTTGAGTTAAAAGTTTCATGAAATAATAAAAATAATGTTCAATTTGAAAATAATATTTTTTAAAGCCTATTGCAATAAAAATTATTACAGCTAGTAATGTACTAATTAATCTTTAAGCTAATAATATATTTTTATTCAAATTTTTTTTACTGATATAATATTAACAATCGATCAGGCTCTTCTAATGTGCAACAATTTTATACCGGAACTGATCTTTGAATTGTATAAAATTGTCTTAAACATTTTTTTTGTTAAACTAAATTATGTACAGTCTCTTAATATTTAATCAATCAATTCATCCGATAAAAATTCTCGTGAAAAAAGAAAAATTTAACTGCACCAGCAGTAAACCTACGGCATTAGGTCACCCGATATAGCTTTTATATTCGCTTCTGCACAGGCGTACACAATTTTAACAGAGACCCGAATACAACGGCTGCCATTGAAGCAACAATTTAATCAGGCGTAAAACGTATAAATAAACTTGGTGTTTTATCGATTTCAAGAAAAAAACCGACCCCTAACGACTGCATCAACCGAAAAACCAAATCGGACGTGGCCGCACGTGCCGGTAGCATCGGCGAAACGTACGCCTCAAGGTGAATCACGATTGCAGGCTGCAGGTGGCAACCGGAGGGAGGGAGAAATATAACGCGCCACGTTGCTCGGCGTCTTTATTGCTTGATAAGCGAGTAGGAAAGCGCGCTGTTTGTCGGCCAACACGGGCTTTTTTTCATTCTCTCGCCCAAAGCAAGAAAGAAACGCTACACTCTTTTTTTACTTTGGTCGCGTGAATAATTTGAAATAAGAGGATTGCGATATTAACTTTTTTTGCACGTGATTGATTTTGCACAATTCGATCGTTGCGTGCAATAATTGTTCAAGTTGAAAGTTATATTATTATTTTGATCTTTTATCCACACGGCGGTTCAATAAAAATTGATCATTTCAACAATAAATTACGAAATATGTTATTCGGTTTTTATTTTACGGAGAAAAAATGCTGCTAAATATTGCAACATTCAATTTTAATGTTCTGACATTTTAAAATTATTGGAAACTTTTATTTCTTTACAAGTGCAGCAGTTTTCGAATAATAAATTGAATTTAAACATTCATATCGTAAGTAATCTGAAAGAAAAATAATTGGTACATTATAGCTATAATTTTTCAAAATAATTTTTTCAATGTTTTCATTCTTCCACATTATACGAGTGATTTAATAGTTTTAATCTGATGCAAAAATCTGTACAATTACAAACATAAATCGACAATAAGATCACCTGATCACTTATTTTACAAGGCCGCATTTATGCCTTTTAATTTTAACAGATCCGAAAACTGAATAAAACTCACAAATAAAGCTTGAATTTGAACTGGTTCATTCGTAAGAAAGAGAGAAGAGTCGGCGATCAAAAGGCCGAAATCAGTCTCTGGTTGTGAATGAAGAAAAAAAGAAGAAGACGACACTCGGTTCGGGCGAACTCGAACGAATAGGAGAGAGAAGGAACGAAACAAAAAAAAAAAGAAAGAAAAACGCGGGAGGAAGAAGCGTCGCGGTAGCTGCTAGCGAGCCGATAAGATAAGATAGTGCGCGGCCGCGGCACCGAAAAATGCGAGGAACAGACAGAGAAAGCCGCGCCGAGGAGAACCAGAGATAAGGCGCTCGAGGTAGGCGGTGGGAAAAGTGCCCTGGGAGTGCGTGAAATATGGAAATGGATCGACGGGGATCCCCCCTCTCCCCCGTCGTTTAAGCGACACCATTTTCACTCGTGTTCGCGGTCGATCTTGGTCTACCGGAGTTATCTTCATTTTTGGTTAAGGAAATGGAGATGATCGATTTTTAAAGTAACTTGTTAAACTTTGTAAAAATTTGAACCGGAGAACTGAAGTTGTTTTTGCATTTTTAATTGCAATACATGATTTTTATAAAAAGCCAACAAAAATTAAGAGCAATATTGCAAAAGCCAACAAAAATTAAGAGCAATATTTTTTGGTATAATATCGAATATTCTATGTGATAGTAATAAATGTGTTAGCTCCTGTGGTATCTCTACGTTAAAATTTTATCAAATAATATTTCTACATTTAAATATTGCTAATAAACTTTGTTAAAATAATCTCTACTTGATTTCATGTCGTTCATACTTTATACAATAAGTTTATAAAGTTACCTTAAAAATTTTATCTAGCAAATAAGTGCAAATAATTATTTTTTATATCAATTAAATTCGAATGTAAACATTTGATTTAGCAATGAAAATTGGGCATTTAGTAACTATCAGCATTACTTGCTAGTTTCTTATCTTAATCTCACTTGCTAGTTTCTACTTTAAAATAATTCAGCACTTACCACACTGGGGCGGAAAAGAACATAAAAATTGTAAATATATAGTGCCTTACAGTTTGTTTAGGCATAGTTTGTATGATAAACAGGGAAAATAGTGGCAACGCCATAAATAAACAGGGGCGAGTTGAACAACCTGAAAAAACAATCACACACAATGTAAACCTTTTTTTACATCGGTCGCAAACTAGCGACGCGTGTGGCCTTCTTTTCGTAATTAGCGCGCTTTGGTGCAGATTAAATTCGCCGACTTATCGCTGTTAGATACATTTTCCAGCTGTAGATTGTACGGTACGACGCCTAGTCACAGAGGCTGGTTTCATTGTATTTAATACCCTTATTTATCGGGAAATCTGTTTAGATCGCTTATCTTAATTAAGATTATTGACGTAGGCAAATAAACGTATTTGAATCAATTTTAGTTATTCAACTTTTTAAAGGTAAAAAATTTTAGTTTAACAATTATGCATTAAAATAAATATTCGATAGACAAAAATTTTTACAAGTAATCGTACTATTGTAATAAATTTATTCACTATAAAAATTGAAAGATTATGATTTTAAAGGTTATGTTGACTAGGAGTAATCAATTATTTTAAAACGTGTAATCAGTACTTCGCATTTAAAGAAACAATTTTATTGCTTAATGGATAATGTCTGATTGTGGATGGCGCCAAAATGCAAAATATTTTAATATGCATTTCATATATCAATTTCAATTATCAAAGCAATTCTTGCTTTATTTAAATAAATTAATAAAGTAATCATTAAGTTATTTTGATTACTCTAAATTTTAAGTATTAAATAATTGTTTTAATAAATGCAATTGCGATTTCTTTTATAAACTCAAATTATTATTTACTACTGTATAGTCTTATAAGTTTTTGGGGAGATTATAAATTAAAATAATGTTTTATTAAAAGTTAATTAAAATTCTAAAAAATTTCTTTTAAATTCTAAATTAATACACTAAAAAATGTTATTACAAGAGTATACAAAAAATTAAGCGCGCAAAGTTTTGAATTTTTCTAGTATACAAATAAAAATTAGGTATCTTATTTCTATAATCGATAAAACGAAAATACACTTGTCGCTTAGGCTCTCTTCCGGCATCCCATCCGACAAAACAGCACAAGTCACCGCTGGTAGTCGAATTCGTTGCATAGGCATCGACCGATGCGATCGTAACTCTCCGCGCGCGGCGAGGCGCTCGTCGTCGCCAGTGGCGCGCGCATAACACGTTAGGGCCGCGGGAAGTTAGCAACTCGGCGAAAAGCGAGTGAATAATTACCGCCGGCCGTGTAGAGGCCTCGGCGGCGCGCGTTGAATTTACGCCCGGCCCGCTCGGAAGTTGGCGGTCGGACGAGATTCCCTATCTCGCGCTACTTGCGTCCGCAAGAATTTGGGCTGTTGTGCGCGCGTTTATATAGAGCCCGGCCGAATCTATAACTTCGGCCTCGCGCGATGTGTTTATTCGCGCCGGCGAGCTTGCGGGATACGCGGTGTATAAGAACGCGGGCGGCTTTTTTTTTATAGACATCGCGAGCGAGTAGGAAAGTTATATTTGTTGTTGTTGTAGTTATATAGTTTTTCTTACGAGCTTTTTGCACGACAAAGGGATGGGAGGTATGGATGGGAATGGGGTAGAGTAGCGTGGAGTTGCACAATTTTCCGTCTTATTTATATTATTGGAGTTAAAGTTTATTTCAGTTTGTTATTCCAGTTTTGTTATTGTAACCTTGACTTCGTAAAATGTTTTTTTTTTCTTAACCATATTTTTTGAGATAAAGGAACAATTTATAAACAAATAGGTACGGTTATTTTATTATGAAAAATGCCCTGTAAACAAATTAACCATAAATTGGTCAGTATATGCATTTTCTGGCCAATTTGTGGTTAATTTTTCTACAAGCTAATGCAGATTTTTATTAGTTTTTCGAATAACTTTGTAGTACATTAAATTTTACATTCTTAAATATATAACTTAGCTGTAAAAAAAGAACTATAACAAAATCTAAACAGTCTCTTAAAAGTATCTGACGTTTTTTGGGATTCTTTGATTATCTGCGTACGTATAAGTGAATTAATTTTTGTTACATATACATATTGTAAACATCAAGGGAACAATTCTAATTTAAACAAAAGTACCTGAAAAATTTTGTTGAATATCCGGAGAAATCGAAAAAAGTTATAGAACACGTTTTCTTTTTATTTCTCTGAGTATTCAACAATTAGATTTAATCGAATTTCCTTATAATTCGAATTTTACATGAAAAATTCGATTTTGTCTATCAGATACAATATTGGAAAATAAGATATATGAATATCAAATTCATCGCAACAGTGACGTCCCGCGACTTTCCGAAGTTTCATATCATGCAATTCAAAAAAGACTCAATTTCAACAATTATAGTATCCGTGAATATTTTTGAGTATCCATTGTACAAACCTAGAAAATTTCATTTTACTTTATAAAAGAACTATCTGTTAAAGATCCGTGAAAATAACCTTATACTCCGAAAAAAGTATCTGATAGATCCATTTTCGGTTACTCCTAAATTTTCGAAAAGTACCTAAAAAATCGCAGCCCCCGTTAGCAACACACCGCCTCCACAAATCAAACGTCCCATCAACCAAAAAAAAGAAAGATTTGCATTCAAATGCACACTGCATTTGCGTAAAAGCCATAACGCAGCGGCACAACGGCCCGGGCAGTCGCTCAAACTTCGCCGGCAGCAGCGGGCTCCTCCCGCGCGCGCAAATGCACCGCCGCGTCGGAATCATCGAAATCGTAAAACACCGCGCGCTCGCGGCATGCATTTATTCATAGACCAACGCTCGGACTTTTTCGCGAATATTTACGAGGCTCGGCGATGCTTTAATTGCGCAAGAATCGGGAGGAGGGGGAGGGGGGGGGGTTGTCGTGGATGCACACGTATACACGCGGGGGCCGCGCGTACGCGCGATATGCGCGCGCTGCGTCCGGGTGCGCGCGTTGTATCGACTTGTCGCACTAGGCCACGCTGGTCGATATAGACCCGGGCAGACCCGAGCGTCTCCCGCCGCCGCCGCCGCCGCGCGATCGCCCCTTCATTCCGCATCGCCATAAATCCGCCGTCGCGGATGCTCTTCCGTATACGCACCACCCCCCTTTCCGCCGCCGCTTTTCCCGACGGCCCGTTACGCCGGATAGGCTGTTGTGTCGATATAGAAGGTGCGGGGGAGTTGTACTCGGTGGGTAGGTTTTTGAGTGGGATTTTAGCGTTTGCTTGTTTTCGGAGATCGCGGAGGGTAGATGGAGGTTAAGGAAGAATATACAGAATTGTTTTGGGAGATTTTTCGATGGGATTGGTGATAAGAGTATTATTAGATAAGCATGGGTCAGAAAATATGATTTTATTTGGGTTCAAGGGATGCGTTCATAAGAGATAGCGTTGAATTGTTAAATTATTTGTTCTGATTTTCATTATTCATACATGAATTTATAAATGCGTAGAAACGATATAGTTACTGTGAAAATTGAAGATTCCTTCTTTACTTCTTTTAAATGTATTTCGTTTAAATAAATGAAAAAAATTTACATAAATACACTCAGATTTTCAAAAAATTTATTTTATGAATCAGTCATGGCATTAATTTACATAGTAATTTTTTATAAATAATTTTGCATTTATTTTATAATACTTAAGAGATATTTTTTTTTTTTCAATCATACTTTATAAATTTATTGAGTTTCCTTGCATTTATCACATCAAGTCTCTGCTTTTAATTAAATTTAATTAAATTTAATGACAAATAGTTCATTACTCTGTAAATTCAATGAATGTTTCAGTTAGTAACACTTTTGCACATCTATATATACTTATTAAAGTACAAAGTTTCCTCTAGGAGGAGGCAAAAATCATGATATCCCAGTAAATTTCTCTAAATTTAATTTACAGCGTATGTAAAAAAATAAAACATAAAATTTAAAGAACAGTGCCACTTTTTACTAAACAAGCAACTATTTATTTTCGTTCACCTCCACATAATTAACAAAACCACCGAATTTACCTGAAATGAACCCTAAAGAAGCATCAGAACTTCAAGGACAGACTCTTCGTATGCGACAAGGCTGTCGAATGCAGGGTGCCACCTCGAGACGTCAACAGTCAATTAATAATCAGCCCGCGCGCTCGTGAATCTTTAAATGGCTGCGCGTAGACTAGCCGCCACTTCGAAGGTTCTTTCAGCGCCGCCTCCGCCCATATCGGCGCGTACGCAACCCCCGGGCCTGTGCAGATAGCGGACGCTCGTTTTTTTTTTCCTCCTCCTCCGGCGAATCGATGCTCTAGCCTAGTCCACGGCGATGCTCGGTCCGACTATAGAAAGGCGAGCAACTTTTTTTTTTCTCGCGGCCTTCTCTCCAACCGTTTCTGCTATTTTTTTTTTCGTCCGCGCGGAGAATTTCATTAACGCGAGAGCTACACCGACGCAACTTTTGCTTCCCCGCTCGCGGAAGCTGATGAAAAAGTTCTTCGTTTGCAAGCGAGGAGGTTATCCGTCTTCTTTATACAGGATGCTCGGATTGCACGGTACCACTCTTTTCCTTGGCGCGCGATTTTTTACCTAATGTTTAATTGAAGTTGAAGTGTGTAGAATTGTTTTTGTATTGTTACGCTGAAAAATGGTAGTTTAGTTTTAGACGATTTGGTGCACGAAGAGAAATTAGGGTATATTGTAAAAATTGCTATGTTCCATAAGAAAATGGGGACAGACTCGACCTATGAAGATTTTGGTATGTAACATAGCAATTTTTACTATGTGTTGTAGTAAAAATTGCAATGCTCATAGGTTGAGTCTGTTCCCCTTTTCTTATGGAACAGTAATTTTTACATCATTTCTCTCCGTGTGGGGTTGTGGGACACACCTCGGGCGATATGGAAGTTAAGCAATGTTGGATGTGTCCAATAAACGGGTGGGTAGGCGAAATTTTCTTTGAGGGTTAGGTGTGATATATTTACACGTCGCTCAACAAAGTGATCGGAAAGTGCGAAAGTGACAAATTTGATGTTCATGCCTACAAAATTGTAGAGTGAACATTAATTTTAAGCACTTCAGTAAACACCACTTTAGAGTAACACACTACTTTAGAGTTTTATCCCACTAATTTTATCCGTGTTGTCCTACTTCTATAATGTACTTGAATAAATTTTAATGCTAGATATAAAGCATCTAATATAGAATATTTCCTCTGTTCGCATTTAACATTTTAGCATTTTCCAGAATTCGAAAAATTGTTACATGCTAACATGCAAATTACCATTTTACTGTATAGATCTTAATAAAATTTAGAAGAAATTCTAGTAAAAAATACCAATAAATTATAATTTTTACTGAATTTCCTTTTAAAATGTATTATGTTTTTTAATTTTGTTTATCAGTGGATTTTTATTTTCGAAAATGAGTTATTAACAAAAAAAAAATGCTGAATTAAATGATTTACAAACCAAAACATCTGCCTTTTTGTTTAAATGAATAAGTTTGGCATGTAAATCATTCGATATAAAATCTATGAATAAAAATAATATGCGATTCATAGGATTTTCTCCCATTTTATTAGTAAACTATTTTATTTATCATCGTTATATTATTATCAAACTATCAGAATGATATCATTATTAATATCCCTAAACGATTAATCATTAACAATGCATTAACGTTTTCTGTTCCAGGTATGTATAATTCGAACGTCAGTCGTAGAATTCATTTGACGCGTGCAAAGGAAAATTGAGTAAGTAAAGCAAACATAACTAATCGTTTGTTAGCGCGCCTCACAAATCACGGGCGGTAAATTAGAAAAAATGAGCCCGGCAATGATAGCGGTTTCGTGACGTAACGTTTTTGATGGTCGGGGATCCAATGGCACAGGTAACGCACGAGCGCTAACCTGCCACTAAATGTCTATCTTCGTTATTTTTCAACGAGGTCATGTTTATCTTTAGTAAGGTGAGATTTATTTTCAGCTAGCGCTTAATTCCATTTTCATCATGGGACCGCCTCCTACTTCCTTGTTCAAACAATCGCGATAACAACGTGTAAATGTTTAGAACATTGGTGGTTGGACATTTTTTTAAAGCAGCCGTTTGTCAGTAAAAATACATTGTTTTTATAAAATTTATAAAAGATACTAAAAGGTACTTTATTGAAATTTTGCATATTTCATTAGTAAGTAAAAGAAGTATTTTGCAACAAATTTAATCACAAACATACTACGTATATATATGTTTTTGATCGGTATACTCAATCAGCAAAGTTTCTTTCTAACTCTTCAAAAATATAGACTAATGTACTTGAAATTTCTTTTAGATCATTAAAAAAACATATTAAAATTGTTTCTTTTAGCTAATTATTTTATCACAAAAATAATTAGTCAGTAACTGCAGTATTTACAATCAGCACGCGTGACATTTTTTGAAATTTAAATTTTCTTAGATACCCTGCACGAATTGTTACTTTTCTACAATACTAATCGTCCCATCGCATTTCTAAAGGTCAAAAATCAATATCGCCGCTCCTAGTAATTCAGCGCGGGCAAAGCACGAAAAGCACGTTTTCCGCATCACTCCCACGCTTATAGCGAAGTCGCTGCGTCTTTTTCCCTCCGCGCGAGTTCACGTGCGCCGCGCCGGCCATTATCGATGTACGCGCGGCGTCGGACGGCTGTCGGGTGTCATAAATTATTGATAGGCCCCCGCCGAGGAGAACAAAAGTCGCTTTTCAGGTCACACGCGGCCAATTGCGGCGGAAACGTCGCGAAGCGTCAACCGCGTCTTTCTTTTTTTTTTCGTCCGTAACGCTTTTTTTCTCGCTCGCCGAAAAATCGACGGCTGAATTATTAATTTTCGGCCGGCAAGGCTTTTGTCGGGCTAATTGGCCGGGGCTATTGCTCGTTGACTCTTCATTGATTGGAGCTATTCCCCGCTGCGGTGTTTCTTTTTTGCGGATATAATTGGAAGCGGTGTACATTTAGTTTGACAGTGTCAAATTGCGACGGTAAAAGTTTCGAGAATGTGATGGATTTGCATTGGAGATTGGCAGCTCGTCGGGTTTTCGTTTAAAATCGGCAGATTGCAGTGTCCTTCACTTAAATAGTCAATATTTACTGGCTGAATTTGCAAGCATTTGCATATCTTTCGATATGAAAAATGATTCCAAGTTTCGTGAATATTCGATGAGCGCTAAGTACTTTACACTGGCTATTTATAGCGCACATTTTATAAATAATGTAATAAAAAATGCGGCACTGAAAATTTTAATAGAAATTTTAACGTTCAAACCAGACTTATAAATATGACTGTAGTACATTCAAATTAGAAAATAGTACATAACTTGCACTATAAACTGCTCTTAAAAATTCTGGCTTCGTCCTCTTTATGGTATCGAACTCGTTTTTCTTGGGTCTATTTATGGCTCAATTCATGTGTGTTTTCATGAGTGTGCAGCGGTTTGCGGCTACTTCCTGCCCGGAATCGTAAGTGTGTTTATACGATTCTCTCGATAAGGACAGTTTTACATACTTTTTTCCTCATTCAGTTCATTTCGCTCTTTCATGTGATAGTATAACTGGTTGAGGTTTTGCCTTTGTGTCGTCTGTCAAGTTTCAGTAAACTGTGAGTAACACATCATTGCGGTTTTAAATTTAAATTACGTTAGTTACTAAAGATGCAAATTGATACTTCAATTTTAAAATTAAATATCTTACGTTCAATTGTTTAAAAAATTGATACAATTTGTTGAAAAAAAAGAAAGAAACTAGGAGTTTTCAGTTTTTCATTTTTGTCAAATATCTTCAATATTTATTGAACAAATTTTTTCTTAAATAGTGATGGCAGGATGTAATGAAGAATTTAAAAACGCAAATTGATTGGTTCATGAGTGTATCCGGTTGAATGGCGCCAAAATTCAAAAAGTTTCTAAACTGAAAAATAGGATTTTGCTAGATTTTTAAAAAATAAATTCTTTATCGAATTCTTTTTGACATTCTTTATTAGTACCTAAGGTAATTACTCTTTTTCGGATCGTCAAAGTACCTGAAAGAGAGCGAAAATCGATGACTTTCCCCTGTAAAACGGACACAAATAGACAATTATCGCACCCTGCTTCCACTCTATTTTCACTTTTTTTCACTTTAGTATACACAAAAATAAAGCATCCTATTGCATCATTAAAATTGCATAAAAAAATCGGCAAGTTCGGAAACTTCTCCGCAAGCATTTTACGGCAGACGAAATTCAACCTATAGATCGACACTGACCTCGTCAAATTCATTGACGCGTGGGCGGGGGGTCCGTTCATCTCGCGCGTCGCGCCACCGGAATCCAGACGGACAGATATTATTTTACCCGTCGGCAATTACACCGCTAATGAATAATAGCGCCGGCGCCGCGGCGGGCCGAGCTGTAACCGAGACTCACCTCCCGCGGAGCGGGCGCGACAATTAATTGAACGCGCGCGCCATTTTCGCCTCCCGCTGGAAATCGATCCGATGAGCGGCGCTGTATAATTACACCGGGGCTTTTCGACGCTGCCGGCCCATTGTTCGCCGGCTTTTTCGGCGCGCCGACGTCGACGGATCCCGCGCTCCGTGCGGGAATCCGAAAGCGCGACTGTCGTCGCTTTCGCGAGATTCGATTTTTTTTTTGGGAAGAGCAGGGCGACCGTAGACAGAATTGTTAATGTAGGTAAATTAAATGTAATTTTAGTCTTCATTCATATTTCGTTAGCTTTTTCAATACTTACACTGAGAAAAAAAATTATCTCTACTAAAGAAATATTACTTGTTTGAAGCAACATTTACTTGAATTAAAGTAATATTTACTTGAATCAACTGAAATTTAATTAAATCAAGTAAAATTTATTTA
>UXGC01001062.1:0-14364 GCA_900480045.1 Eurytoma adleriae
GAGGGGGGTTGCCCGGAGCTTTGGGGGATGGGGGGGGGTGGAAAAAAGTCGGCAGGCACTGCAGGGCTTTTTCAAGGTGTTCTCGGGAGACTCGCCGGTCGCGGATGACAAATTGGGGATAAAGTGCCCCGGAGCCCGGGCGCCTTCCCTTCTTTTTTTTTGTTCCTTCCTTCCCTCGGTCGGTAAGTACTGGTAATAACGGACGAATTTATTGCACATGGAAATTCGCTCGACGCGATGGATTTATCTCTGAAGTTTTGAGCTGTACGGTCGAATCGTGCCTGAGTTAAAAAAATAGGTAATTAAAAAGTGAGTGTGTACGTCATGTGTTGATGATATTGTGAAGAAGTTTTGAAGGATAGTAGGGGTTTGAATGTATGTAGATTGCAAGGGAACCAAAGTTTTTAGATAATTTTTTTTATTTAGGTGATCGTATTTAAAATGGAAATTTCTTTCAATCTGATAAGTCGTAAGAAAAAAAAAGATTAGAAATGGAAATTAAAGGAGAATTCAAAAGCTTTTTTCAGGCAATTTCGACCTCTTTTTTATGTTCATTTCAGATAAGATTTTATGCTCGTTTTCTTTTTAATTGAATCGATCGTCTTTTATTTTTTATGGAATTAAGTTAAAAGGAAAGCTTTCAAAAAGGTATGAAAGAGGAGAAAAAAGATGCTGCATATTTTATTCGAGATATTATTTGCTAAAACTTGAATAATTACAAAAATTTAATAAATTATGTTTAATTACTCGAAGCACTGCATAAATAATAATAAGGGAGCTTATGTCTCGTTTGAGTAGACGATAATTTCTCGGCGGTGTTTATGTGCTTTTAGATTTACACTCGTTTTCTGAGACACTAATGCCGAGGATATAGGTGGATACCGGTCTCTTGGACACGCTGTTAAGGTGACAAATGTGACAGGTGTATACGACGTGAAATACAGTGCATGCTATATTCTTAAAAGTACTGCTGGATTACTTTCGAACTGTAAACTCATTGTTCTTCCCTGTAAAATACGATTGTTCGCACGGGAGGCAAGCTATTCATCCCCGAGTCTAAAACGAGGTGGAATATTTAGGTAAATCTAGGCTTTTTTTAAATCCTAAATGTTTAATTGTTTTTTAAATTATTTTTATATTTATGTTATATAGGTACTTACTTTTAATGTAATACATACTAAAAATCAATTTAAATTAATATTTTTTTTAAATCAAGCTGTTTTAATTGTTGACTCTACGAAGAAAAATTATGTATTATACATTTATGCTTATCGATAAGTGATTAAGTATTTCTATTTTTTGAACATCATAATTTTAATGTTTTTTGTGGAAAATAATCAACACGTATATTTCTTTTTGATTTTAAAGTTTTTGAATAAAGACATCTAAAGTTAAAATTAATATTAGGATCGTGACGTAATTGTCGGGTAGTATAGCTATAGAAAAGAATCAGGACGTCATTCGTAATTTTAACTTGGCATATCCTTTGCTAATAAACAATAAAAAAAACATCCCCATTATTTATCATAAGTGTATATATCAAAATCTAAAAAATTATTCATGTTTCTTCCCTATTAACTGACTGTCTATTTTTTTTAATAGTTTGGCTTTGAATCATTTATTATACTATACCTAATTCAGATTCTAAGTGATCATAATTTAGAGTAGAATCGACGTCATTTGCAATTTTAACATCGCAGATAAAATGCATCTCAATTATTTATCAGACGTACATGTATATAATTAACGTAATCTAAAAAAATATTCATGATTTTTCCAAATTAATTGACTGTCTATTTCTTATCAATAGTTTGACTCTACGTCATTTATATTACACTTCAGATTCTACGAAGTGTCCAATAACAAATTTCAAACTCCCGACTTGCAGCCACGGCATAGCTTATTTACAACGATCCATCATTAAAACATAACCCCGCGATCAATACCGAAGCGACCAAAGCGCAAACGAAGTTACAAAATTAAAACGCCCGAAACTTTTACACGGCGTCGCGTCGCGAACGCCGGATTAAACGTCGCTCTCCGAGCACAAAGCCCCGGGCATGAATCAATTAAGCTCGACGCTAGCAAAAAAAGGCGCTTAAATAACAAACGAAACCGTAGCCCGCGAAAACAAACGATCGACGTCGAAAAAAACCTAAGAGCCTCGGTCGAATGAAATATTCGCGGCAATTAAACGGCGGAGTCGCTCCTAAGTCTCGAGCTCAAGAAGGGGAGCGGAGGAGGGAAAAAAGGAGGCTGCTGCTGCGGAAAAAATGGAGGAGAGGAAAAAAAAAATCCTGGGCGAAAAAGAAAAGAGGATTGCACCTGCGGGGGGCTCGATGCAGTCCGGCGTAATTCGAGCGCATCGCAGCGGAATGGAAATAATGCGGCGCGCACGCGTCGGGAAAGCGAGCAAAAAAAGAAGGCAGGCCGTTTGGCAGCGGAGTGCGACGAAAAATTTTATTTCCAAGCAAAAGGTAAGCACAGCGGCGCGGGTCAAATTCTTGAGCGTTGATTTTTCGTTAATTTCAGCGAAAGCTTCAGATTAGTTTTTTATTAATTAAATAAATTGAATCGGTTCGGCGAGATTTGTTTTCCGGCTCTGCGCGCGGAATGAAAACTTGATGGACGAGATTGTTTTAATCACGGCTGAATGTTCCAGCTAATTTAAAGCGGTGCCCGCGTTGGGTTTGAGTTATGCGAACTAATTGAAATTGGATACTAACTGGTAAATATATGTTCTATGGGAAAAAAGTTTGGTCGTTTTTTTCTGGTTTCGTTTCGGCAAATTGCTATTCAATACCAGCAATCAAAAATGTACGCGGATATTTTTGTGCGTGTGAACAATGAGCCAATTTTAAATGTATACTTTGAATTTTTGTCTGCGTATTTATTATGCAATCTTATTTAATTTGATGAATAAGATTTTATATTTTATTTTTTATTATAACAAACAAGATGGATTAAAATGTGAAGATCTACAGTTCTTAATTTAATGTGTGACAGATTTAATTTATTTTTTTCATTTTTTATTGATATAAAATAAAAGAAATACGATCGAATTATTTTTCAGTAATAGACATAAAAATAATTCTTAAAATAATCGATCTTTTATGTCAATTCGCCTAATTAAGTAAATGCATTTAGTTGAAGAGGCTTTTTAAAGCTACAGAACTGTGCTAAGTGGTTAAATTACGGCACTTTTTCTTTGATGCCAAAAATTTTGCATTGTTTAAAATGCCTCTAGAGAGGCTGAAATTCCTGCATAACAATTGTTTTAAAAAATAAAATAAAAGTAAATGCGTTATATCCAGTAAATAGGTTCAAAATTGCAGTGTAGCCATACAAGTTCAAAATTTGTTGACCTAAATAGAGAAATTGATCGACACTAAAATTAATTTCCTAAATTAATAATAATTGTAAGTAATATAGTAATTGTACACAATATTTACCACACTTTATTGCATCTTTTCATTATAAATGAAGTACATAAAACGTGTGTAATTTTTTTATGTTTTTTCTATTGCAGATACAAAAATTCGATAATACGCAAAACTTCAATTTCCACAAATTTTTAACGATTTACATAAATTTTTTAACGGTGCATAATAGAACTAAAAAATTTTCGATTAATGAGGACGTATACTCTATATTACTGACACAAGCAGGCCCACCATACATTACTTAATAATTTCAAATTTAAATACCCTCATTCGGTCGAAAATAACTCATAATTTTTCGTTAAAAAATTCTTTAAAAATGAAATCCCGTAAAACCCCGATTTTACGCGCGCGGCCGTTCGTACGAAAGCGGGCAGAAAAAAAGTAGGGGGGAGGGGAGATAGCGAAAAGAGAGCCAGGGACATTACCGGGACGTAGATAACAATACCGATGATGATTGCGCTTCCGGCTGCGCGCGCGACTAATTCGTTTATTGGACCAATTTTCGTGGCGCGTGGCCCGCTCTCTTTTTTTTGGTCGAGGCATCTCGAACGAGCGGGCCATTTTTTAGGCATTGTTTTCCGGAATTTCCCGTGTTTCCAGGAACGTCCGGCGCGTCTTTTTTTCTTGTCCCGCCTTGCAAACCCGTCGTTTCATCGGCGCTGAGCTTTTTTTTTTGTTAGCCGATACCCACGGAATTCGGAAAATATTGATTTTTAAGCTGGAAACTTCGCGGAGGAATGCGGACGAGCGATGCTTTTAACGATATCAAAAAGGGATGAAAAAGAAGTTTGAAGGATGTTAAAAATCTTTCGTTTCCTTTAAAATGGAGAGAGAATAAAAATTAATATTTTGAAATTTGAGGCTTTGACAATGTGGATATTGTTTTTTTTTTAAGTTTTTTTCGAATTTTAGTTTGCAAATTGTTTGCATCGCCAAGTGTTTGTATTTTTGCGCGGTTCTAGTTATTGTTATTTTCAAACATTTGAACAAAGAATTTACATCTACTAGTAGAAAAATACTTTATTAAAAATTACTATAGTTTATTTTAATGTAATTTCGCGCTAACATTTTTGGAAAAATTACAATAGCTTTTTGTAAAATTTATTACAGTTTTTTTCAAATTTTACGATAGCAAGCAAGAAAAAACTTTTGCAATGTTTTCTACAATGTCAGCCTGTTAGATCATTAAAATTGACTATCATAAATTTTAGCAGATTTAGTTTTTATCTCCGATTATTAATTTTTTATTTATTGTTATACCCGAACGTAGATTTGCTCTGAAAAACTTAACATACAAAAATTAATATTACCTTTCATCCACCTTGAAATTTTTGCGATGTTCCCCTATATTTAAACTTTCTCCGAAATGTTAACTGCCCCCAGATTTTTAACGATTAAACCGCACGCGCCACCTTTTTCCGAAACTCTCCCCAGTCACGAAAAAAAGGAGGGCAGGATCGTTTCAATCTAAATTTCCGCGCGCGGGGGGAAATCGATTCCGCGTAACTTACACCGGGATCGCTCGTCGTTTAGAATCGCGTCGCTTCAATTTGGTTCGAATTACAAGTCGCCTCCTGCAGGGCGGGGGAGGGACGTTGAGTCCGCGTAATTTTAAAATCATCAGGGCAAAAGCCATCGTTCGCCGGTCGTGGAGGCGCGCAACAACGCACCATTAAGCCCCGATCGCGTGCGCGACCCCCCCTTTTCCTCCCCTCCAGCCCCCGCGGGGTGCGCTTGTTTTCCGCGGCGAATCGACGCCGCTTAGCATAACGCGAGTCTTATTAGCAAAAATGACGGCAATAACGCTTTATCGCGCGCAGCACTGCGCCACCGACCTCCGCGTCTTTTTCTCTTCTCCCTTGCTCATTCTTTTTTCTTCGCGAGATTCTCAGTTTTTTTTTAAGGGTGTTGTCTTCGTTTTTGTCGCAGTTTCTGGGTATTATGGGTGGGGATTGAGTGGGTAAAGTTTGGTGTTGGTATATATATAGAGGATATTATTGTGCTAGTTGATTGTAATGGATCGAGTGATTAAAGTCAAATTTAAAGAGACAATAGTTTTATTGATTTTATGACGAATACAATTTCTTAGGATGTGTGGGTTAGTACAATTTCTTTTTGTAAGGGGAAAGAGTATCATTTTAGTTTTTAGCCCCCTTTTATTTTTTATGTGTTATGTAAAGAAAAAATAACAAAATGTTATTTTTTCTATAGTGTTTTTATAAAATAATAACAAATTTTCAACAAAATGTGATATATTTGAAAATGAGAAAACTTGTAAGTTGAGTATCAAATTAATTAGTTAGTTCGAACTATTAATTAATTAGTTCGAAGGTATGTAATTTAATATTGCTTAGAATATATGGAATATGATATCAAAAAAATTAAAGCCTTTATTTTAAGCGCAACTTTATAGAAAAACTTTATTGGAAATATGTCAGTCTATACCCGTCTTTTACTACTTGAATTTATATCGTCTGTTACATTATTAAACTAGTATTTGTTTAAAATATATTTCCTTTAATATTAGTATAGCAGAAAATTTTAATTAAAAATAACTTTAAACCCCATTATGAATTTGTCTCTGTTAAATAACTAGTCAATCCATAAGATCAGTATCCTGGTACAAAATCATAAAGAACTGATACATAGTTAATGTATCATTACGAAAACAAATTACTGAAAAAATTATTTACAAAAATACTGATGAACTCCTGATGAACTGCTTAATCAGCTGTAAATTCGTATATAAATCAAGAAAATTATGATATTATATAAATAAAGAAAAACTTTTTAGATTGGAGTCCGTAGTTGCGGTCAATTTATTGCACAATCTAAAGTGAAATTTTGCAAAAATAAGTGAATATTCATTTAAGTGAAATTTCACTTATTCCCCTTATACGAGGAATCGAGAAATTCATCAGTAGTTTGTAGTACTTTGCAGTAGTAGTTCCTTCATTAATTTTTGTCCAGGAGTTTATTTTCGTAAGGGTAAGGACGAGTCTACGCCCTTGTCACACCCAGTTGAAAAGGACTTAGAAGATTTCATCAAACCGCATGAAATTCGCCGAAAATGGTGCAAATACACATATTAAAATGCACCTGTTTAGAAAGTTTCGTAAGTTTTCTTTGTACGAAGGATCGCCGTCACACGCTAATCACGTAAAATTACGTCAGAACCAATCAAATCAAGAATAGTTGACCTTCACTTTTAAACTCGTAATTCCTCTAAGAAGGGAATACTAAAATTTCCCCCGTTCACGAAGGTAATAACATTTAAAAAAAATACAATCTAAAGCACACTAACGGAGGAAGTAAATCACTCATCAGTCCATCACAGCTAAGGGACGTCCGCGCGGGTCCCCCGGGCACTTTTCAAGATCTCCCGGTGCATCGGGCCGGGTCGTTGAACCGTCCGGTCGATAATCTAAAATTAAAGTCGCTCGTCTGGGCGCGACGTCTTGGGCCGCCGGCATCGCCGCGGCTTTGACTTTGACGATAACGCGAGCCGACGTCCGGCGGCGGCGCGCTTTGTGCGAGATCCTCCCCTCCGCCCGCGTCCCACCCCCGACTGCTGCACGCGCCGAGGCTGCGCCCTGGGTGTAATACGCGCTCCGCGAACTCTCCGGAGTAAAATATCCCGGGCCGTCCTCGGAAAGTCTCCGGGAGGAGATTTTACCCCCCGCGAGGTGAGCCGCGATGAGTCTACTTTGCAAATTGATTGCCGTTTTGTTCCTCGTGTGTAACGCCCCTCGTATTTTCTCACTCGATTATCCGAGATGCTTGTGTGTCGCTTATGTGGGAGTTTTATCGAAAGGATGTATTTTGTCACTCGATTGTACGGGATGCTTGTATATAGTTTTTGTAGGAGTTTTATCGAAACGATGTGTTATATCGTCGTTTCTATAGAAGAAAAGTACATTTCAAAAAGTGCCTAGTTTTACTTGCCTTTTTTTAAGCGCTAAATAATTAGTAAACTCTTCTAAAACCTGATAAAAGGTAGGAGTTTTGAAGAAAAGTAAATTTCAAAAAATGACTATTTTAACTTGTCTTTTTTTAGCGCTAAAATAAAGTAAATACTTCTAAAACCTGATAAATTTAGGGTATCGTATTATCAGGGTATCGATTATCAGGAAGGAAATTCATATTTTGTAAATATCTTTCTAAACAATAAAAATTATTTTATCTATCTATATTTTCTTCAATATTGTATATAGCTCTTAAATAAATTACTATGATTATTACTATTTTTTATTCTGATTCAAGTATTTGTATTTATTTTCAATAATTTATTTCACTATTTTCTATCTTCTATTAAAAGCATTTTGAATAATACAATAAAATTTTATGTAAATAATATTCGAAGTTAGTATACAATTTATAAGTTTTTCTATCTATGTGCACCAGCCCTACGCTCACGTAATTACATTATAATATATTTCTGGTTTAAATAAGTAAATATACAAACAAAATAAAAAAATAATCAAATGAAACGTACTAATTAATTAAATTAATTATTTCAAATAACAATAATAATATTACCACACTGAAAAAAATATTAGTAATTTCAACTAAGTTAAAGTATTTCTTTCAGGAGTTCCAATTAAATAATTTATTTGTAGGTATCAACTAAATATTTTTTTGAAAATACTAAATACTTTAATTTCGAAAAAATGTTTAGTTGATTCATACAAATTATTCAGTTGGGACTCCATAAAGAAATAGTCGATTAAAATTACTAAATTGTTTTTTCAGTGCAGTAATTTCGATAGCTATCGTATAAATAAAAGTTTAGGATCTTCGTAAATTTAATTGTTTTTCCTTAAATGTTTCATTAGCTCCGCCGAACTCGAGTATTTCACCATTACAGGGCCATTCGCGAGAGTAACGGCTCCCTCGAAGTGTTACTTTTATTGAAAGGAAAATATTATTTTGACCGAGGAGAATTTTTTTAATGAATCGTAAAAGGTCGGACTGTACAGCCGCGGCGCTCGGTCCGGTGTGCCGCGTAAGCGACGAAAGGGCGGCTCGCGATAAGCACTTTAATAAAAACAATGATATAATTGCCATTATTTCATCGCAGTTGCAGCCACGAGGCCGTAATAAAACAATAACGGGGTATTATGGCTAATAAATGTGTGGAGCAAGGGGAGAGGGGGAAGGGGCGCGGAGGGGGACAATCGGAAAATTAAACTTGCGACGATGAAAAAAAAAGGAGGAGAAGGAATAAGCTATCGCGCGGGGTATTGTTGGCGAGCGACGCAAAAGAAATTAATTGATAATGTGATTGATGACGTCGTTTGCCGGATTCCGGGCTCGCCGGCACTCGCACGGCGTACCATATTTTATGTCATCGTAATCTTGAGAATAAATTGTGGTATAATAAATTGTGAGCGGTTGTATAGTATTCCTATATTTATTTGGCGAAGCATATGCAGGATAATTGCAGTTATTAACAATAGCATATTTTTGTGTGTTTTATAGAGGAAATTGCGTTTACAAAATTATTTATAATTTTTATGTAGATTATTAAAAGTTCAGAAGGCATTTAAAAGTCTGGGATTCCTCTAAATGTTTTTTGGGAAAAATATCTGCAAGTAGATTATTATTTTTTGCAGCACATAATTTTAGTACATAAATACTTTAGATTTAGAAGACTACCGCAACTGTGGTTTTTGATTTGCAAAAAATAGTCGATTGTAAATAAGGAAATTATGCATAAATAACTAGTTTATTATAAAGTTTTATAAAATTTAATCTTAAAAAATATATTTTATAAAAAAACCTTATAAAACTTTATATGTTCATTTTTTATAAAACACGATATATAAAAACTTTGCTAAAAGATATATAAAAACTTTGCTTTGTTTTATCACATGGGTAGGTCAATAAGTATACGTTACAGTATACACTAACTACCCCTTAAATTAGTACCGACAGTCCTCTCTCAAACCAAAAAAATCCCGTTTTTTCCATCGCCCCCGTAAAATAAAAGTAATTAAATCCCCGAGCGAATAAAAGTTTTTTTAAGGATTCCCCCCGCCTTGGAAATCCGTTTAGCGCCTTAACATCGGCGCGGGGGTCGCGTTACGCCGCGGGGGGTGCGAGGGTTCGATAATGAGGGGGGGCGCGCGCGCCATAGGGCCGAAGGGCACCCACTTACCTGGGGATAGTCGCCGAACTTGGTCTGGTAGTCGAAGACGTAGAGGTAGGAGTTCCGGTGGGACTGGCTGTGGAGGTCGGCGGTGCGGGTCGCGGGCGCCACGGTGTTCGCGTCCCCCAGCGCCTCCAGCGTCTCGTCCCTGCGAACGGAAAACAAACAGAGGCCGCCCGTCAGCTGACAGTTCGATTTGCTCTTTAGATTGGAATTGAATTGCCGCTCCCCAACTTCTCTGTCTTTCTCTCGTCGTTACTCGGTAGTTTCGTTGCCTCCGCGGCCCCCTTGGCTTTTTTTTTCGCCGCGTCGTGCGAGGGACGCGACGAAGGGAGATCCTTCGATTTGAATTTTATGGCTGTTTGCGTTGTGGGTTCGTTTTTTAATTTTGTTTTTAATTCGATGTGAATAAAATGTTCTTTGATGTTTTTTTGTTGAAATTTTGTGTGATCTATGCGAAGTAATTTGTTGGGGTGAAGTGGAAATATTTGTTGTATTGTTCAAAGTATCGTACTTTATTTATTTATTTTAATGAAATGCTTTTTGTGTAGCAGCTTTAATAATTTTTCAATCGCACTTCAAAGGAATGCAAAATTGATGAGAAGCTCGATAAATAATATTTGTACGAGTTAAAATATATGTATATCTGTTATTAAAGCAATCAGAAAAATAGTAAAAAATTAAAAAAAGCAAATCAATAAGCGATATTTTAAATATTGTACAATAAATGTTACATTCAATGGATAAAGTTAAATAATTAATAACAAATTTAACAGGCAAATATACTTTGTATCTTTGATCATGGAAATGGGAAAAATTTAATATCGTCCACATATCGAATTCAGAATCAAAAGTAATAAATAAAAGACTTACTGCTCTTTTTTAAAAGATTATCTCTTACTTTCAAAAACTACGTTTGGAAACTGTTCAAATCCGCCTTATCTAGTACTCAAAATGATTATACATTTTATCTCAAGGCAATAATTTTCGTTTAATAGTAAAAAGTTTAATCGATTATAAGTTAGAACAAGATTCAGTATAATATAAAGAATTTTTGAAAAAATTGATTTAGCACTTTAATTTAGATAAAAGTTTTAAGAAAAATTATAAATTAAAATTCATTATATCCTTTGTTCGATTAAAAGTCTGATTAATAATAATAGTAATCTGATGAGACATTTTTAATATGTACAGTCACTTACTTATATTTATTGCAATAAATTTTACTTTTAATTACTACTTTTATAGTAAATTACTAATAATTTATAATATAATTAGAGCAGATATTATTTAAGGTGGGTATTTATTAAGAAATGTAATCTTTATATTTTTGGACATTGATTTTCGAAAATTGTTTACTTATATTCTATGAACAAACAAATTTATGGAAAAAGACAAATATTTTCATCACTTGCTCAATTTTTTAAACCCATTTTGGAAGCTTACAAAGTTTGTTATCAAGCATGCGTTTAGAAACCATCATGCGCAATCTAATTTGACTAAAATAGTCCTCGAGGCTCTTTTTCTTCGATCTTTTTGCTTCGTTAAAATCTAAAGAATAAATTTATTATTCAACAAATTTATAAACTTATCCTATACCGAACTACACTATAAAACTTATCCAGTACCGAACTACACTAAGTATAAAACATCAAAAAATAAATTTTTCGTAAAATTTCACTATAAACCTATCTTCAACAAAAAGTTTACACTAATTTAAATAATATTGTAGCCTGCTCGAAATTTACCGGTTTTCAACAGTAGGTAATTCCCAGCGCCGGGCAATAAATACGAGGTGAAGGGTAGGAAACATACCTAATGTTGACCGGATGCTGCACGGGCTTCTCCCAGTCGGTGTACTCGTTGATAATGGTGGCCAGTATCTCGGGCTGGTGGTACGTGTACGTGTTCCTCACGAACTCGCGCAGTATCTTCATGCGGCGGTCCGCCTCGATGCCGTACTGCGCGTCCTCGGCCGTCAGCGAGAAATACGCCTCGGAGCGCACTACGCCCACCATTAGGTCGTACCTGCGAGGGCGAGAGAGACGGTGATGAAGCGAGCGAAAAAAAAGGAGGCGAAGGGGGGCGATTACACGGCGGCGGCCAGTTTAAAAGCACCGCCGCCACCTGTCGTTACGCTAAGTGCTGCCGGGACTCGTTCATTTGAATTTCGGGATTAAGCCGTTGGCCTACCCACTTTTCGAGGTCAGTCTGCACCCCACCCTCGCACTTGTACCTCCTCTCTCTTTCTCTCTTTTTTTGGGTCTTTTTCGCGCGAGCGCGGGGCGGGGAGGTTGTAATTTTCGGGAACACTTAGGTGGGTGGTCGGAAGCTACGGAGAATTTACCGGGATGGTGGTGGTGACGGGGCGCGGCTAAATGTAAAGCAGACTGTTTGTTTCCAAGCGAAATTTCTTTTTTTGGCGGGGGTGGCTGCGTTCTGGTTAGTTGAGTGTACCTTTTTTTAGAGGGACTTGTTGATGGTGCATTCAGAAGTTGCTTGTGCGTTGGAAAAACTGACTGTAAGATCTTTTTTTGTTTTGATAATTGTGGACTATTTAGCGAGGAACCAGTAGAGTTACTTTAGTATTTACTGTTCCTTACTGGCGATAATAAGACTCATCGCTGCGAATAGGTTTTAATTCATTGACATTTAATTACATTTTTGACTGATCTTGATGACTGCTGTTTCATCTAGAGCCGTATGCTCTGAATTCATTGGTAATAAAGACAGTAAAATTCTCAAAAAAAGTGGTTCTCAGTAGAGGATCTGTTTTCAACATCTTTCTAAACATATTTTTTACAGTCCTAAAGATATATAGTAATACAATAAATTGGTTCGACGCGATTATTCGAGTTATCCTTATCTGTACATCAATGAACGTTCGTGTCTGTGCATACCGAACAAAATTTCATTATTCTCTTTTATACAATACATTGTTAATTATGTCCAATTATATAAGTCGTAATTAAGGTTTAATGAAATTAAAAAAAAAACATTTAAAATGACATCTATGTGAAGATTGAGTTGAAAAAATAAATGTCTGACCGGATTCGACTGTTTCTACTTACGTTCGTAAAGTAGCGCTTTCCTTTATAAATGTAAGATATTGTTAATTGTATCCAATTATATAATTCGTAGTTAAGATTTAATGAAAAAAAAATTAAAATGACATCTAAGTGGAGATTAAGTTGAAAAAAATACATGTCTGACCGGATTCGGATATTTCTACTTACGTTCGTAAAGTAGCGCTTTCCTTTATATAAGATACCTAATTATCTGTTGAAAATTAAATGTCTTCTATTCGTTAATGATTATATACATTTCTATTGATTCTTGTGAGTATTGTTCTATAATGAAAAATATTAAATGTATAAACCTCAGGTAATATCTCATTTCAAAATCTTATTTAACTTTTAAAGAAAAACTTTCTTACACTGAACCAAATAATATAGGAAAATTTATTTTAAATTCTTGGTGGTGGAAGTCAGACTTGAAGTATATAATAAAACTTATCATAACTTTTTGAATAATTACAATTTTTATTGTAAAAAGCAACATACTTATATAGCAATATTACTATAAAATTGTCATTTTTCTCGTGTTTCCAGTATGCCCTCCTTTTAAAATAATTTTTAGTAAACTTTCCTACTTATTTTTCGTAGTATAATAATATAAAATTCTTGAAATATAATTTATTTCTTGACAAAAAGCTTTTCATATAAAACTTGTTTGTTAAGATACTTGTAATTTTTTTATTTACAAACGTAACATGCTCTCGGTATTTTACTTAAGATGCTTAGTAGGACATTATTGAATCATCAATTATTTACTTAATTTTAACTTAGTCTCAATTTTTCCAAAAAATATAAATCTCAGCTCAATTTTCCACATAAATAATATCCCGCGGGCGATTTAAACAGCCCACCAATAAATAATTCATCACCATTTCTGCCTATCCCCCGCATAATACCGACTTTGAACCAACAACCCGTGAAACATCCGAAGGCTTTTTGCGCTCGACGCGCAATTGTAAATTCGATTAGGTTTTTCTTATCGGCCGCCGAGCAGAGATCGCGATACGTCGCGGCGGGAAGTCAGCGATACATCGCGCGGGCCGCTGAGCGCGTTATTCGGCTAAAATGATCGTTTGATGAAGCCTCAAATCACGCGGGCGATTGCGTTTATAATCGCATCGAAGGCAGGTGTCACCGACAGCGGGCGCGGCGCGCCGGCCGCAGGAATAAAACGCGCGCCCAAGTGCCCCGCACACTCTTCTGACAGTGCTGATTTATGGCATTTCAAAAATTTATGGCCACTAATAAATCCGCCCCGAATCGAGGCCGAATGGTTTATTAGGCCGTTCGCGCTGCTGATTCGAAATTGTTTTAAGAATACGGCTGATGGTTATATTGCGAGCGGCGAGTGTCTCTAAGTGTCCGGAATGGATGTGCACGCGTGTTGATGTTTATTCGAGGGATCGGATTTTTTTTTTTTTTTTTGGTCGATTGGGACGACCTGAAAGCGCGGTAAATTGGATTTCACGCGGAGGGGCGCGAAAGATACGGTTATTGCTTGTAATGTGTACTAAGCACGGGTATCCAAGTTTATAATGCACTCGGTCGTATTTTGAGGAATTGAGAGATAAACTTCGAAGTGCGCCTGGTGATAGCGGCGCATTTAGTGCGGACGAGTCATGCATAAAGGCATATTTTACTGGTATTAAAGGAATGCTTCTTAAATTTATCTTTAAATAAATTTAAGAAATTT
>UXGC01001062.1:15342-36927 GCA_900480045.1 Eurytoma adleriae
TCGAAATATCAAAATTTCTCTTCCCTCCATACGTATTTATCCGTCAACACCTTCGAAATAAAATTCCGCGAAAATCGGCGAACGAGAAGAAAGAGCAGTCTTAATTTTATTTTTCGAGCGAAAAACAACACTCGCGCCGCACCGTGAAACAAAAGTCAAAACAAGCGCGCGTAGCTACCCCCGACGAACGGACGCTCGAATTGGCCCCGGTGCGCGCGCGCGGGCGTTTGTTTGCCCGGCCGCGCCGCGCTCTCGCCTTTTATTTATTTTTCCCGCCTCTTTTTTTTTTGTCGCGAATCATTGTCGGCGCGGCCGCCGGCCATCGGTTAATGAGCTTTCGCCGCGGCCTCGCTTCATTTGCACGGGGAGGTACACCGCGGTTCGCGTGCGTTGATTGAAAAAAAAAGTCGCGCGGGTCGTTCAACTCGCGTGCTCGCGAGCCTTAAAAATTCGCGGGTGCCGGCGACTGCGAAACTTTGCTGGTTGGGGCTGTTTTAACGGTACTCGATTGCCGTGATGAGGGGGTTTGATCCTTCGCGACTTTTTTATGGTAGTTTGTTGCCGATGCGTCTTTTAAATAAAATGAAAGGCAGGTAATTGTGGGGTTTAACTTATATAGGTATTGACGTTTTTTTATTATTTCAAAAGCAAAACAACTAGGCTATACAAAAAAGTTCTTTTTTTAAATTCTTTATTATGTACGTATGATAGAGTATTAAAAAGTAATTGACACATTTTTTATCTTTTTCAAATTAAATGTTTTTTGAAAAATATAGTGCAGATTGAAATTACTGTGAGACGTCATGCTGACATCACGGTCACAATATATCTGAAAAAGGCGATATCTATGTTAATTAAAGTTAAATTGAAAAAAGAAAAAATACGTGTCGATTATTTTTCAATATTCTATATTCAGACGGATATAACGGAATATTTCACTTTCCTCCACAATTTTTTGAAAATATTGCTTCGTATTGTCCTCCACAATGAGAATGATAATCTAGGGTGCTTTTTAAGTGTTGGAAATTTTATGTTAAAGTTTGAGAGAAAAATTTAATAAAAGAGTATTGAAACATCGACTACAACACTTTTAAATTGTATCAACATATTACACAGATAATCTACCTCATTGCGAAACGATTTTTCAAAAGTTGATTTGATTTTACTGCCAAAATATTTGATTAGGGATCTGTTTTACCTACGTCAAGATTTTTTTATTTGAAAGTAAAAATAAATTTTTAATAAATAAACAGCGCGATACCTTTTTCACTTACACAAAGATTATAAGATTATTTCAATTTCGAGTGTTTCTATTCTCAATTTCCGAAGAAAAATTATTTGAAAAATTTGTAAATATTACGGATATTCATGAAATTTATCAAACCATTTTTCACTTAGAATTAAATTTGAAATCAAATAATTTTTTTTCCTTTATAGATAGTACCAGGTTGATTTATTTATTCGAAAATTAGTTTAAACTTTGAAATGATAAAATGTTAGTAATAAATGCTGGTAAGGTAGATCCCTACCAGTCAGTCTGTTAAATAGTTACTCAATTATTTAAATTTTCTGTAAGCTATTGAAATATTAAGTAAAGTTTTGCCGGTTTTTGGGTTGTTCTTCCCTTTCACATTACAAGAGAATACGACATGTTCATTACTAATTTTAACGAACTTTCCCGCTTTACATATTATTCATAAATCGAATTCTACTCGAACGGTAGATAATGACAACTCCAATAGGCATAAATTAACCGCGCCGCCTTCTACACATAATTAATTTTTTACGACCGATCACAGTTTAATCCCGCGCCGACCCACCGCGAGAGTGTATAAAATACGAATCTCGACAATCGCGTTCATTAAATCGTAATAAAGATTTTCAGCGCGTCCCGCGCGCAACGCCGCGGTCATTAACCGTATTGTTGCGCTCGAGGGGTAAGCCGGGCGCGATATTTCAACGACTTTAAAAACGAACGCGCGCCGGGCACATCAAAGCCCCGGGCCCGGGCGTGGGTTTTAAATGCAGCCGGAAAGGCGTGTAATTCGCTTTGAAGAATGAATTCGCGCGCTCGAGCGGCGGTATCAAAGTTCCTCGAAACTCCGCGCGCCCCGGCTAATTTTTTCGCCGCTCGCTTCGTTTTACCCCCTCTCTTTTATTTTATTTTTTTTTCCTCCTTTTGGCGCGTGTCAAATTTTTTTTTCACTCGCTCGCGAGAAGGGCGGGTAATTCAATTTGCCGCGCGACCCGAAGTTTTCCCATTCCGCGCGCGCCTAATAAAATTTGACGCAGCGACCGGCCGCGCTGCTTAATCTTGCAAATCCGCGACTTTGAAAGGTACGCCGGGGCCGAAAGATTTGCGCTCGCGCTGGGGGTGAGGTAGTTTTTAGCCGCTTTTTTTTTCTTTTTTTTTTTGAGTGGGAGAACGACGCGGGGTTTTTTTTTGGAGAGTAATTTACGCCGCTCGCGCAGCGGTTCGACCGTTGGGAATTGTGTTTCCAGCGGGGCGCAAGAAGTTGCGCGGCCTTTTTTTTTAATGGATCGAGGAAAAAGCGGGCTTTTCAACTTTGATAGCGCTTGAATAATGAGGTGAGCTCGACAAACTCGTTGGATCTCTCGTGCGTTACGATGCTTGGGGATTTAGTGGAAATATTCATCGTTTTAATTGACTATGTTTAAATGATGTTTTATCTTTGATATTTGATTTTTTGGTAAGGAATTACTTAACTTTTGATTTAACTAAGTAGTTTTTTTTTAATTTTACTTTGATATTTATACATAGTGGTAGAAAATTTTGAAAATTGAATTGAATAATTCAGATAAGTATTATCGTACGATATTTAAAAACACTTAAATTTCATAAATAAATTTGAATCTTGAATGACTTTCATTTATTGTTTTATTTTTCAAGTAACTTTTTCATGGTGTATTTTAATGGAATTTAATGAAAACTAGTGAAAAACAAGGAATAAAATATTATTTATAGTACAGTAACGTAAAACCGAAACTTTTTCTATAATTTTAAGAAACATAGTTCATGTCGTAAAGTCATATTATGCAATAAAAATTGACAGTACAGCAAATGCACCAGCTTTATGCACCGTAAAGTTTTCAACATGTACTGTTATAGTTTTATTGCGTTTCATAAAAAAAAAATCGACGACCGTAGAAAATATCTCTCGGTTTTATTCTTCAAATCACGGCGCCATAAAGTGCCATTCGATTTATCTCCCCGTTTATATTATCGTAAAGCAAACCAACGCCAACTTTTAAGATAAACCCAAAAATCATTTCGCATATACAAACTTATACAGAACACATAAACAAATAAAGTCTCTGTCTCAAGAAAATACTTTTAAAGGAAACGCATAAGCAAACAAATTTTCTATTTCAAGAAGACGATAAAGCGATTTCCAAAATTTCATAATAAAAATAGTAACTTCCCGAATGTACCACGCGGGAAAATTCAATATCGCAACGGCTATTGAGTAATGGTCCAGTCGCGCTCTGGAATTAACTTAGGTGAAAGGTTTTATCCACGCAGCTTCGAGGAATTTTAAGATTAAGATTTTTTTTAAGATAACCCAAACATCGTTTTGCACATTCAAATTTACAAAAAAATTTTTTATAAAACATGCTCTAAAACGGACAAAAAAATCAATTTTCACGTGAACGCAGAGTAGACATTGATAATTCTTACGTAGCAAGTCCGGTCTTGTTAAGCTTTCGCTTAAAAATGCGAGGTTCGCTTAAAAATTTTAATTCTTCAGATGAATTATTTTAATTGTTCAGATTCTATTTATCATAAAAGTAAATTTATTAAAAAAGAATTAACATGAAAGATCAAGAAGGTTAGCATAGAAGGGGTTTTAAGTAGTAATATAGTGATTTAGTCAGACAGAGACATTTACACTACAAAACATTTTGCTTCAAGGCATGATCTTTAAGTTTGATTAAGTTTTCTGAGAACTTTATAGAGTTAAATTATACAGTAAAAGTAGATGGAAGTAAAAAACAAGTAGTAATAGACGGTTTTGATCAGCCACGTTAATTTTTTAATTCACATGATATCTAATTTTATGCTTGGGTATTTGACAAATAAAACAATAAATATTTTTTGCATATTCTCACTAAAAAGCCTACTTTTATCTCGGCGGAGAATGAAAAAATGGAAGAAGGTTAATGAAGAAAGGATTTTAAGTAGTAATACAGTGATTTAGTCAGACAGAGACATTTCGTAGGGTATTATAACACATATTGCTTCAAGGCATGATCTTTAATGTTTGATTAAGTTTTCTGAGAACTTTATAAAGTTAAATTATACAGTAAAAGTAGATGGAAGTAAAAAATAAGTAGTAATAGACGATTTTGATCAGCCACGTTAATTTTTTAATTCATGTGATATCTAATTTTATGCTTGGGTATTTGACAAATAAAACAACAAATATTCTTTGCGTATTCTCGCTAAAAAGCCTTCTTTTATCTCGGCGGGGAATGAAAAAATGGAAGAAGGTTAATGAAGAAAGGATTTTAAGTAGTAACACTACCGAGATATGGTCAGACAGAGATAATTCGTTGGATACCAAAAAATATTTTACTTTAAGGCATGATTTTTAAGGTTTTAAAAAGTCTTCTACGGGCTGTGGTGTTGAGTTACACAGTAAAAGTAAATGGAATTCCAAAACAAGTAGTAATAGACCGTTTTGATCAGCCACACTTATTTTTATTCTTGGATGGTTGATAACAAGAAAAAAGTTTTTTACATATTCTTGCTAAAAGTACTTTTGTGCTTGCTATTTAAAATTTCCACCATTGCAGGCTCGTGAATGCACCATCAAGGAGAATTCGTTAACGCAGCACCCATCGACTAACGACCCAACAGGGCTCCTGAATTAACTCGGACAAAGGAGGTTTCACTCGCGGCCTTGGGGAGATCGAGTAGGGAAAGGGTCTAAAGATTACCTCGAGAGCTTGGCTACGACGTCCTTCCTCAGAAGTATGTTGTTGAGCGTGTTTATGGTGTCGACCTGGAGGGTGTAGTCCTGGTCCTCGGGCTCGCCGGGGTCGATGACGACGCCGTCGATGCTGGGGCCGAAGGCGGGCGCGAACTCGAGGCCCTGCACCGGCACCGCCAGCAGTGCGCTCAGCGGCACCTCCCTCAGGCACTTCAGCAACGCCTGAGAGTCGCCCGTCGACTGCAAACACATCGTTGAGTCGCGATTAGTCGGGACTTCATCAACTAGATGCTAATTTTCGCTACTTTCTTCACATTTACTTTTTCAGAATTTAATTGTTTTATCGTCATTATTATTTTTTATTTTATTTTTATCATTTTAATGTCCAATTACTTTGTTTATTAGCAAAATTCTTAATTATGCCCTTATAATAAAAATCAGAAAATTACTTCAAATAAAATGTCCTTTTTTTCATTTATTTCTAATTCATATTGCACATGAATAACAGGTTGTGAAGCATTTGAATTTTTGAACTTAGAAAATAAATTATCAGGACGGCATTTATTTTTTAAGAAATCTAGAAAATTTAATCTTGATTTCAATGACCTTTTGAACAAAGAACGAATGCTTCATAAAGTTTTTTAGTAATTTTTTTTAGTTCGTGTGCTTCACACCAGTCTGTCCTGCACTTTTTAAGAAAGAATTATTCTTTTATCATTATTTAAAGATTCTTTTAATGTCATATTTTTTCAAATACAAGGAAATGAAGCGTAAGTTGGCAAGAAAAAATTAAAGCGCAGTATAAAAACTAGTAGTGTAAATTTTTTTCTACTTGTAAAAGCTGTTAAATGAAAACGTTGCGAAGAATATTTTAAGAAAAAATTATAATGCTAGTATGGTAATTGTGGAAGAAAGTAGCTAGCATGGTGAAATTAGTATTTCACATGGTAATTTCCGTATGGGATTTTCTTTGCATAAAAATTATCAAATTTAAAACTTAATCAGGAGAGGGTTCAGGTAAAATTTAGCACGTTACTTGCAACAATTACAAAGCGAGTTAGCTAATGTAGTAAAAATTACCAGGAATTAGGAATAAGGACGCAGGCAGAAAAATTTTTAAAACGGGATTAATAAATTGCAAAAAGAAAGAGAATTTACGAGTTTAAATTTTTACTCTAACGAGAAAATATAATGGAATCATAAATTATGGATTAATTTTAAATGAGGCGTGCGATATTCCAATAGTATTCAACGAATCCTTAATAATTCTGAAGTTTGAACAGTTGAATTTTCACGTATGCAAAGTACGTGAATAATGCATAGAAAAATAATACAAATGCTTGTCAGAATTGTAATTGTAATTGTAATCTCATTGCTCGAGCCCGAAGCCGCGTATCGCGACAATAGCGAACGGTGTCTTTTACCGAGTGACGGTGTAATTGCGTAAAGTTAAATTTCGCTTTACTCGGCGGATTTTTTTCTTCCTTTTTTTTTTTAATGTATTCGTTCGTAGCCGGAGTCCAGAATCTCGACGCGGAACGACGTAAAAAGCGCGGAAATTCCTCGCAGTCCCGCTCATTTGCCGGGGTTAAAAAACTTAATAATAATGAAAAAGTCACGAATTTAAGGAGAGAAAAGCGGGTCGCTTTATTCGCGTTCAAAAGAACTTAATACCCTGGTATAACGAGGACGGTAGTAAAACTAGACGCGGGTAAAAAAATAAGCCGGGCTCCCCGGCGAAATCTCTGCTATAATTTCCAAAATACTCGCCGGTACGTTTATGAACGCGTTAGTACGAATATACCTACGCATGGACTCCAAAATAAAGTAACTCGCCTGCGTATGCACTTTTTTTCCTTAACCGTCTGCTTGAGCAATATTTTCTGCAACTTTTACGCTATTATAGAGTAAACGGTGAATGAAAAGGAATAATGCATACATTGTAAAACAATTTGTCGTTTCTAATTGTTAATAACAAAATTTTACTCCTCTATTTCTTACATCTTAAATTTAAAATCTACGCTAAACAATTAGGTGAACATTTTTTCATCGCATAAACTTATTTTCCTCAGCGTGGTCTGACATTGCAATGTTTTACGTAAATTTTATACTCTTATAAAATAAATGCTAAATAATGGTGTAAAAAAGGTACCTTAAAGGATTAGATAAAATGATATCAGAATGTCACAGATTGTCACCTGTCGTTATATGACGTGACATGTGGATTGTTTTGTAACCGAGTTTGTCAGGTCACCATTTATGACATCATTTTATGACTTGTAGACTGATCCGTTACTTGGTTTAACATGTCATCAATGATGACATCATTTCCTGATATTGCCGAAAGGTTTATTGTCCGTGAAATCCTGATCGTTTGTTTGCCAAGGCATTTTATGACGTCATTTCATAAGTTGCAAATTAAAAAAAAAACAGACAACATGAAATGACATGAAATGTCATAAAATGACATAAAATGATATGAAATGACATGAAATTACATAAAATGACGAGAAATGACAAGAAATGACAAGAAATGAGATTAAATGTCATGAAATAACACAAAATGACATTAAATGTCGTGAAATGTTGTGAAATGATATGAAAAAGCCGAAGACGATATGATCTGCAGACTGCATGCCAAAAAATGCTGTTTTAAAATGACATGAAAAATCCATCAACGAAAGATGTCAATTTTTTACTGTCAAAAAGGGCATGGAAAATCCAGCAACGAAAGATCAGCATACCATAAAACAATCTAATGAAATGTCGTGGTTATGATCGATTTGCAAGTCACAAAACCCATGATCATTAGAATGACATGACCAACCCGTTAACGAAATGATTCGAGTTGTCATGTACCAAAAGGCCCATGACGTCATTTTTTTTACTAAAGCAATCAATAATTCCACGAATTAATTCGACTTTTTAAATTATTAACAAGAACACATTATTCTCCAATTCGAAATCGACTCGAAACGACGCGAAAATTGGTCATACACCTTCGACGAAAGCGACACGTTGAATCTGCGCGAGGAACGGGCTAGCAGCTAGTTATACGAAATGAAGAGCGGAGATAAGACGCAATGAGGTAGCAAATGGAGGAGAAGAGGTAGCAGGGAAGGGGGACTCTCGAGGAAAAAGGAGCCATTACTCACCGAACAATTGAGATGCTTGGCGACTTGAGTCGCGTAATTGGCGGCGCCCCTTATCAGGGCCCAGGGCGAGAGCGCGCTCCCGGACATCAGGACGCCACGGTGGAACAGCAGACCTGCAATAACAAGCGACGAATTATGTCCGGCTGCCGTCTCCCTCGTCCGGCCGTCGCGCACCTACTCGCGCCATGAATTATGAAATCTTGCAGTGTGAGTTATCGATGCTTTCGAGCGTAACGAGGACCCAGTTTACGGGCTTTAAAATTCCGTGGAAATTACAATAGCGCGTTTTGCTGCTCACGGGGACTCCTCGTTACTGGAAAAATTGCAAAAGTTTCCTGCAACACTTACTTGGCGACTAAGGAATTTTATTGGACTTCTAGTTTATTTTACAAGGATTTGTTGTAATATTTCTAGACTGAAAAAATTAGTAATTTCAACTAAAATATTGTCAAGTAAATATTTCTTTGAATTAATAATTCTTTGATAAAACAAAATACATTTCCAAAAAATAGTTAATTCAAAGAAATATTTAGTGAATTAATACTATTTCCTTTATTTAGTGTAATATTTTTTCTATCTTATTGTAAGTTTATTGTAACTTACTTGGCGAGTACAAAAGTCGATTCGATTTTTAGTAATTTTTACAAGAACCTATTACAATTTTTCTACTGTAGTTTGCTATTCAAATGTTAATAAGAAAAATATTTTTAGAACGAATAGCCTCTGTAAGGGATTTTTTAAAAATGGAAAAAAGGGTATACTTACAAGCTCGGATAAGTTTTTAGAAACAGCATAATTCGAGTTTTTTATAACTATATCAAAGTATATCTATACAATCTCATAAATTATTTACAACAACTAATAAAACTAACTCGTGTAAAGCAAACATTTTTAAATTGGAGAAACTTTAATACGCAATCGAGCAGGCACGCCGAAGTTTTATTCAAATTTGAACTTTTAATTAAGTTTCCAGAATGAAATTTCAACTTTAAAACGCGCCAAGCTCTTGCAATTTATGTTTAAAATTAAAAAAAGGTATCCTCAAATACGTATCTTCAACTTTAGATACGCACTCGATGATCAATGATAGAAACACAAAAGAGTAACACGAGCCCGACTACCGTCAGAAGGCGTCAACCTCGCAAGCACATCCGACACGCGACACCTGCCACGTCCCCGCGTCGGCTCGGTGTCCGTATCGCGAATTAAATGGCTTTGATGAATCCCCAGTTGCAATTACAAGGGGAAGGCTTACGTCGCGACGGCATTATGCTTGTGAACCGATTAACGGCTCGCCCTTCGACAGTAGGCGCCTGTATCACCCCCACGACCCTCTCGAATTCACCCCCCACCCATTATCTTATAATCTCCGAAGCGGTGTCTCAAGCTTCTCCGCTTCATTCCCCGATTATTACAAGATTTATTCTTCTTTTATTTATTGGATTTGCCAAGGTTATTACGTGATTAATGCGTACACTGTGCTGCAGTAGTTACGGACGGGATTTAGTCAGACTTCGGATGTACTTTAAATAATAACAACAATGTTATTAAATAATAACAATGTTTAACATTCATTTCTGTATTTATTCGTTTATTTAATTATTTTAAGGGGTAATACTGCTTATTTTAACTTTATATAAACTGTAGTTTTACCGGAGGCAAATGATGCGTGGATATTAATAATAAAAATAAATAATACAACGAAAATTTATACAATCAAATAATAATCAACTAAAGACGAGATCGAATGAAATTATCTGCTGTAGACAGGTTGATTACTTCCATAGCATATTTTTAACAATATTAATATCACTGACTGACTCGAGGTTTAATTTATGTGAAATAAAAAATGTTTTTTCTTCATCCTGAAATTAATCCTGCGAAGCTTCACGGAAAATTATAGAAAATCAATACCATCAACTCAGTAATTGTAAAAATGACTGCTTATTGATTGACAGTCAATTAATAGTGTTCCAGACCGGACAAAAAAAAATCAATATTCAGTCCTCCGACGTTGATTATTCTTATGTAGCGAGTCCAGTTTTGTGAAGACGAAAGTTTCGCTTAAAAATTTTAATTCTTCAGATAAATAGATTCAATTGTTCAGATTCTATTTATCATAAAAGAAAATTTATTAAAAAAAGAATTAAAATGAAAGATTAAATATTAAAACAAGAAAGTTAGCACAGTAGCTGAAGTTTTAAGTAGTAATACAGTGATTTAGTCAGGCAGAGACATTTCGAAGGTACTACAAAACATTTTGTTTCAAGGCATGATCTGTAAAGTTTAATTAAGTTTCTGAGAACTTTAGAGTTAAATTATATAGTAAAAGTAGATGGAAGTAAAAAGCAAGTAGTAATAGACAGTTTTGATCAGCCACGTTAATTTTTTAATTCATATGGTATCTAATTTTATGCTTGGGTACTTGACAAATAAAACAATAAACATTTTTGCATAATCTAATTAAAAAGCCTATTTTTATTTCAGCAGGGAAGGTATGAAGAAAGGATTTTAAGTAGTAACACTACCTAGGTTTGGTCAGACAGAGATATTTCGTAGGATACCAAAAGACATTTTGCTTTAAGGCATGACTTTTAAGTTTTATTTAAGTTTATTTAAGGTTTTAAAGAGTCTTCTAAGGGCTTTGGCGTTGAGTTACACAGTAAAAGTAGATGGAATTCTGAAACAAGTAGTAATAGACGGTTTTGGTCAGCCACATTTATTTTTTAATTCACATGATATCTATTTTTATTCTTGGATGTTTGATAATATGAAAATAAACACTTTTTATATTTCTTGCTAAAAGTACCTATTTTATCCGAATGTAAGAATTAAAAAATGGTAATATCGATGTGGGTATGTAATAAAAATCGTATTCGCCCCGCAGTAAATAAACAATGCCTCAGACCAAACTCGACTTTGACTCGAGTGATAATTTACACGTCATCCGGGACCATTTTTTAATAATCTGACAAAAAAAATCGATATTCGTCTGATGTCCTTATTACCCAGAGTAGACGCCGATAAATCTTACGCAGCCTTGTTACGCGGTCAGTCTCGTCCATGCCGCGGCGTCGCGATTTTACGAGGTTCGACGTACATCGTGCACGCGTTTGTTTTTTTTTACGCCTCTGATTTACGAGGGTGCGTAAAAAATTTTCAGCCTAGATTCAGTGGGATATCTTTATGGGGGTCCGAGCTCGTACTTCCTTGTGTCGCGCCGCATATCGAGTCGACCCGTTATTCGCGTGCGTCCCTTTTTTTCGAGAGGCTAGCGAAGACCCTCCCGACGCGAGCGCACGAAATGGGAGACCCGAGAAGAGGCTGTGTAGTGCCTTTTCGATTTTATTCGACGAGCGTTATGATTTGCTGGGACGCGGTAAAATTTTAAAGTGTCTGACCAAACTCTGATGTTACTACTTGAAGTCCTGTTACTACTATACGTACGACGACCTAATCATTTAGAGTGTGTTTTTACGTATTTTTAGATTATTTCTAGGTTTGTTTTGTATTTTTTGTGCAGTAAATTAAATAGGCAAAATGGAAAGTAAATAGTAGTAGTAGAAGCAAATAAAGTGTAATTTTCAGTAGAAATACAAATAGTGCATCAGACATCGCTATTGTTACAATCGAATAAAAAAGTATATTTAATTAAGTATTTATTATTATTTCTTCACTAAAAGTCGATAAAACAAAGTACCTGAAAGTTACTAAAGTTTTTTTCAGTGTACAGTAGAATTGTTCGTATTAAATTTTAGTTAAAATTAAATGCATTTGTATATAATGAATATGCACTGTCTTTTAATTAAATGAGAAAGAAATTTGTTTACGCTCTTTTTTAAATTGCTCATTCAACAAGCAATTTAATGAAGAATTCTAGAAGAGTTCTAGAAGAATGCCGTAACAAAAACTTTTTAATTGTGATTTTTCCCGCTAGGAATAATAGAACGAAAAGATTGCGCTACAAATATACAGATTGAAAGCGGCGAAAAAAGCTGCACTTTTTCCATGTAAAACACGCGTAAATTTCATTACCTTTCGCGTTTAAACGCGCCTCGAAAGCCGTGATTTTTTTTTCTTTTTTAAGGAAAAAAAAGAGTGGTGCGCGAGTGTCGAAAAAACGTGGGGCGAGGGGGAGGGCGCGGATCCACGTGAAAGCGACGGCTTAAAGGGATGCAAAGAGCAGATTGAAAGTGGAGGAGGTTCTCGAGATACGCGAGCGTCGGCACACAATGCCTGTCTCAAAGCGGGTATAGCGATGCGCAAGTGAAACATTATCCCATAGTTGCGGCAAACGAGCTACAATGTGTTTTTTTTTTTTAATTATTTTTGTTTCTTATTTTATATTTTCTTTGTTCACGAGAATATAAATAAATTGAATTATTATTCAATTTTAGTTTTTTACATTAATTCTTTTACATCGTCTTCTGAAGATAGATTTTTTTCATATTTCCATAAATGAAGCTTTGTGATTAAAGCACAGACGGAGAGTGGATGCATTGTAAACGGTGTTAGTATTTTGTCACACATAGAAGTTGGTTTTGAAGTTCAGTGGATTAAAATAGAATATATTTAGAAAATGCCTTTGTGGATGTGCGTAATGGATATGTCCTCGGTTTATCGTAATGGAGTCTAAAAGCTTAAATTTAAAAAAGAATAAACATTTTTAAAATACTAATATAAATCATTTTTAACCGACTTTACTTTATTAAAATCAGACTAAAGGATAAATTTTTACTTTTTTAATGAAAAACGTTTCTTTTACTATTTATTATCAGGAACAAAGATATTTTATTTTCTCTTTTAAATTACGCAATTTCTCGGTACAATTAAAAAAATGCTAAACTGCTAAATTAACATACAAATTAAATAAAACCACAGGCAGTAAAAAAGATGTACAAGGTATGCTTACTCCGGGATTGCAAGCAGTAAAATTTACAGCATAAGAAGCGCAGCGCGGCGCGCAAATGATCCAAACGCTAAAATCAGCAGGTTGCTCTCTTCTCTCTCTCTCTCTCTCTCTCTCTCTCTCTCTTTTCCTCTCATACTCACTCGTTCTCTCTCTTTCTCTTTCCCTCACACTCACTCGTTTTCTCTCTCTCTCTCTCTCCTCCCTCGCGCTCTCTCTCTCATTCTCTCTCTCGCTCTCTCTCTCCTTCTCCCTCGCGCTCTCTCTCATTCTCTCTCTCGCTCTCTCTCTCCTTCTCCCTCGCGCTCTCTCTCTCTCTTTCTCTCTCGCTCTCTCTCTCTCTCTCTCTCTCGCGTAATGAGAAGCCGGATGCGCGTCTCCGGAGCGCTCGCGCCACCGCAGATTGTTAACCATTTCGCGAAACGAGCCTCGTTCCCCGCTGCCGTAGAGCCGAGCCCCTCGAACTTGCGGCCCTGCGCGCGGGGAAATTGGGCGCGAGCGCCGCTACCGCGGCAACTCGGCGCAATAGGGATTCCCGCCCGCTCCGCTCCCCCCCCCCCTACCCCGGCATTCGATCTCGCTGCCCGAGCGAGGCGGCGTCGCGCCGGATCGATGCAAAACTTTCGGAAGTAAAAGGAAAGAACGGGTTTTATTATCCCTGAAAAACACGAGTTTTACGGGCGGCCTTCCTTAAACCGAATCGGGCCGTTTGTTTTAGACTTTTTCTTGCGCAGCGACCGGACAACGGGTGGATGATTCGAATCGAGTTTTTACTCGCAATATTTTCGGTATTGCACGGATGCGATATTTATTGCTGGAGGAAGATGGCAAAAAGAAATAAATGTAGTATTTTACGAAAGTTTGAGTACGAGATGTAGGAGGAATTTTTTTTCCGATCATTGAGTTCCAGGTAAAAGATCGTAACTTCACTTTTTACATTTTTCAGATAGTTGCGTTTTTATTTCTGAGTGCCGTTTTGTCGAGGAAAAAATGCATTTTCCAGGAAAAAATAAACAAACGTATGTTTATGGGATCTACTCAATGAAATCGATCTTTTAAAACAAATTTGAAGTTATGTCCTTTTATTGGAAACAATGCACTTATGCCCTTTTGTCTGAAGCATTGAAGTTATACCCTTTTGCGTGTGCCTGGCATTTTTTTGTGTCGCTTGTACCAAAGCAAGTGAAAAAGGACCGTTTAAAGATTCACGGCTCAATTTTCACAAAAACTGGACTTATTTCCTTTTGCCGGGAAACCAATAATGTAATGTTCCTTAGCATAATATTTCGAAGTATATATTTTTCGTTATACAAGGGAGCGCAAGGTGCCGCTCGTTTGTGTCGGGTCTCCGCGATGAGCTGCAGAATTAATTTCAGCTGTCGCGCGCCGACGACGTGTCACGAGTCAAAGGTGAGCGCACGTGCGACGGCCTCGGCGTCTCACGAAGTGCATCGGCTGCTTGCAGCTCATTTTACAAAATTGATGAGGCGCTGTTGACGACGCGCGCGCGCTCGTCCGCTCCCCTGGCGTTTCTGATAAATTATTCAACTATCGGGAGCATTAGAAAAACTGCCGAGACCGGAAGTTTCGTGCTCCGTTAGAATCTCACTTTTACTTGCTGATATATTTTTCGAAAGCTTTTATTATTCAAATTTTTCAGATTCTGTTCTTCGTAAAAGTGAGTTTCAAGTGAAGAATTAAAAGGAGAAAAATTTAACAGAAGCAAGTGGAGTAAGAGCAAGGGATTTTAAGTAGTAATGCAAAGATTTAGTCAGACAAAGAAACACAAGATATTGTAAAATCCTTTGCTTTAAAGTATGCTTTTTGAAGATTCAAAAAAAAATGTTCAAAGAAAGTAAGTTGAATTGTAGATAGTATTGTAGTTGAATTATAGATCAACAGTAAACAGAATGCCAAAACAAGTAGTAATAGCCGGCTTTGATCAGACATATCGATTTTGTATTTTGTATAATATCAAACTGTTCTATTCTGCGAAATTTTATGATAAAAAATTGTTTTTATTGCTTAAAGCTTTGAGATTATATTATTTATAAAAGAAAATTAAAAAATGAAATTGTAAATTTTGCATTTTAAGATTTTTTAAAATTTAACTATAGAATTTAAAAAAAGGAATGTGAGTAGTAATCCCAATTTTATCAAACTAAATAGTTATTTTGATAATTAAAAAAAAATTTCCAAAGTTACTGAGCTATTGCATGGAGTAGAAAAATAGCGGAGCCTACAAGCATCCTGGTCTGACGGTATCTTACTGTTACTACTAATCCATTTTTTTATAATTTATCTTTCAAAGTATTCAGATTATATTCTTCAAAAAAGTAAGTTTAAAAAACGAATTAAAAAGAACGAATTAAATTTTTAATAAGAAAGTTAACAAAGAAAGGGTTGTAAGTAGTAATCGAAAGATTTAGTCAGACCGAGAGATTTCATAGGATACTGCATCACATTTTGCTTCAAAGCATGATCTTTAAAACTCAGAAAAGTCTTCTAAGGGCTTTGTAGTTGAATTATACAGTAAAAGGGGGTAGAATGTAAAACAAGTAGTAATAGATAGTTTTGATCAGCCATATTAATCTTTTAATTACCGTGATATTTTATACTTCGATATTTGATGCCCAAAAAAGTTTTCTTTTTTCTAAATCTATTATATTTTCTTATAGAAGTAAATATCACTATGACAAAGCTTCCTTTAGGAGGAAGCAAAAAGGAGCGAAATTTAATCTAAGGATGTTGTCATACTCACTGTGCAGTGAGTAGTTCTTTTATTTCAAATTATAATTCTTAAGACTGTAAGAAATTTTCTAAATATATTACAGCACGTCATAAAGTAAAATAACATACTTTATAAATTTCTTAGTATTTTATAGTATATAAACATTATTAAAAACAAAATTAATGGAAATACCAGTAGTATTATAAGATTTTAGTCAGCCATCAATTTCTTTATTCGCATAGAAACAAATTCTCTCACACTGCAAAATTTCACGCACATCAAAAACATTATATGACAATAAAAATAATAAATAAATGACTTATTTACGAAACTTACCATCGGGCACAGCTCGACTGGTCATGAGGAAATTGACGCATGCGGCGCCGGTTCCGTGTCCCACGAGCGTCACGTTCTTCGGGTCGCCCCCGAAATAGGCGATGTTCTCCTGGACCCAGTGCAGCGCGGCGATCTGGTCCATCAGGCCGTAATTCGCCGGCGATCGTAAGTGCGAGTCCGTGTTGACGTTTAGAAAGCCTGCAATCAAAATGCGATCCCGATTACCAGCTCTGCGGCTTCGGCTCGCGCGCACCGCCTCCTCTTTCCGCGCATCCGAGACCCACCGGGTTCGCGCGCTTGTTCCGTCACGGCGATTAGGTGGAAACGATCGCCGACGATTTTGCGGTTGCTCTCCGATCTTCCTCTAGGAATCTATTTTATTTTAGAAATTGGGTAGTTTAGTTTGCATTTATTTTAATTGGTTTTTTTTATTTCGGTTTTATGAATTTATGAGGGGTGGAATTATTTCTTTTCTTTATAGTTCCTTTCTATTTTGTTGCGGATGTGGGTTATTTTACGCGACTCAAACAGACCGGTGTTCAAAGCAGAATTCCGACGGATGGGTAGGACGTAGGGGATCACAGGTGACCGTACAGAAGCAATGATACTGTTGAGACCTTGTCAAATGTGAAATTTAAAGTAAAAATTAATCCGGAAATGTACATGAAAAGTTGAAATAAATAGGGCTTTGTTAAAATAAAAATAAGTAGAAAAATCAAGATTTAATGCGGCATTCAAAAGTAAAACATTACTTTTTACAGACTTTCTTCTTAGCTCTCAAAACGTGGAGGAGTGAAAAACCACTAAACTTTTTCATAAAATAATACACCTTTTTATTTTCTTATTAATTCGGCGCGCCCGATTTTATTACTGCGACTTATGAATAAATAAAAATTCGTTTTTAAGAAATCAATGTTCACTTTTTAAGTGAAATTTTATGTATATAGTGACACATTACAGGTTAAAAGTATCCCACTAATTCAGTTAATGCGATACTTTTGACTCAGAATCTGCGACTATTCACATAAAATCAGTGAAATCGCAGAAATTTCACTAATTCAGATTTAGAGAGTACCCAAATTGACGGGCACGAAATATTCAACCCAGAAAAAAATGACCCGTTCCCGTACCTGTGGGAAGGGAAGCTGGCGAAAATAGAGCGATTCATAAAGTTTCTTTTCAAAGAGGCACTAAATATTCCCCCAAATTCTCGAGCGTTTCTATTTTCCGCGCGGCCCGTTCGACGGGTAGCATGTGCGCGGCGGCGCGCGCTCGGAATTCATATCGTTTCGCCATTGTTTCGACTTTTCTCCGGGGCGGCGAGCCGCGATCCTTTGTTGCTCTCGCTACTTTCGCCCCCACCCCCTCCTCCTCCTCCACTTTTTTTTTAATATACACACACGCACGCACACATCGACTCGGCGGCTCGGCGGTTGATTTATGCATTCAATACCACGGTCTCCAGATAAATAATCGCCGACGGCTCGATGTATACCCTCACCTCCGCTCCGACTGCCGACTGGTTTCTACGAAGCTCCGGGATAATTCTTGATTTTATGGGATATTGGCTTGGCGAGCCCGCGCATTGTTATTCTTACATCCCCTTATTGTCGGCGGAGCTTTTCATATACCCTCGCGAGCTCGCTGGCGTCCTTTTTTTGCCGCTGCGACGCTCCGCTGGACTCGGATGCCCGTTTATCGAGCGCTTTTCTTTTAATGGAAAAATGCACGATGGAGAAATCGAGTGCGCCCGGTTATTTATCATTAAAATCGGGAATTTGAATTTGTTGAGCGGATATGTCGAGGAAACATGTACTTTTTATTGAAATTTTCGTGTTTTTTATTATATTTTTTTATTATATTGTGTTATTTAAGTGATTGGTAGAAATTATATCGGAGGCAAACTGAGAAGTGTCGAGAATTTCCGATAATTATTATTGAAAAAGTTCGATAAATGTAGGGAATATCTGAGAATTATTGTATGAATTTGAAAAGAAATATCAGTCTCCGATTTTCTCAATATTTTTTAAATTGTTTCGATTATCCTCAACAATTTTCATTGATTTTCAATATTTCTCAGTTTTTCTTTGTTTATAGTTTGTAATCTTGGCAGAAATTGTAACTGAAAAAAATTAATAAAAGCGAAAATAAGTGAGAAAAACTTAAAATTTGTTATTTCTCAAATTTTCTGTATTTTGATTCATTTTCTGATAAAGGTAATTTTTTTAGCATTTACGAAATGTTGCTAATACAGAAAATAATTTTTTTTATTTGAATAGACTGTATGTTGAGCTAAGATTAATTTAACTTTTAAATTATGTAAAGGTCCATTAAGAATCTTAATTTCTTAGTAGAATCTTTTAAGTCGAACTCAAGTAAGATCAGTTAGGACAAAAAAAATAGAAACTTTGTTTATGTAACGATAAATTTTTACTATTATTTTTTGATTTTGTACTATATTATCATGTCTTTATATATTTATACGATAATAATAATAAATAACTATTATATTACATTTACATTACGTTTATTTAGAATAAATACACGATCTCGTATTTAATATTTTTTTCATAATTAATAAATATCATTTAGAAAATTATTACCTTAAATATCATAATTTTCTGCTTATATCTTATTACCCAAAAGTTGGGAATCACATATAACACATGTTTTTTAATTTTCAGAAATCTACAGAATTTTTTGAAATTAATTAAATAAAAACGTCCGTACTCATAACAAAAAGCTTTTTTAATTAAAAAAGTAAAACACTGCAAACGAAATTAAAAAGTTTAAATTTAAAATTGACAATTTCGAGAAACGTCAATTAATAAAAACAAAGAATTTCGTTATTTCATAAAAGGGACGCGGCCCACGCAGTACGCTCGACTCAAGTTTACGATCTAATAAAGCAACGTCTCGCCGGAGATGAGATTCGCTTTTGCAAAATTTAATATTTAAAGTTTCTAAATAAGAGGGATGAAGAAGAAGCGGCCCGGGGTAGCGGTTTAATGAGAGAAAACCCGCGACTCCTTGGGCTCGCTCCTTTTCGCGCGATAGAAATTTCTCGCGGCGCTATTTGATTAGTCGAGACAAATGTGTCCGTCGAGCCGTGATCCTCGCGGCCGAGGTGCCTCCCCCATCCTCGACGATTACCTGGTACCTACGGCGGAATACAATGGACTCAATTTTCTTCTCGGGACTAGTCAAAGTCGAAACAAATTAAATGACGCTGATTATAATTTGAGAAATTGCTCGTTACCCCAGTAACCGACGAAAGCTTACCTCGGCTCTACTCTCGCTTTTTGCGGTTAAAGCGCGTTATTACTGTCCCCCTCGCGGTACACACCAGTTACGTTTTAATTGATGCTTTGTATTGTCGAATTTTATTCAGTTTCCATTTCGTAGTGTAAGTAATTCAATAATTTATCGTTATTACTCCTTATATTTCTTTGTTACTTTCTAATTAGTAGTGCGGTGGGTATGAATAATAATTGTGAAATGTACCTTTTCATATTGGAAGTGTCTTTAGAGTAATAATTGTGTTTTTCTTTTATATAGATTAAAATAAACTGTAAAAAAATATCGTTAAATAAATTAACTATTTTAATTAAAAAGTAAAATCCGTGAATTGAAATTAAAAAAATTAAATTTTAAATTGGTAATTATTAATTGTTTCTCATTTCATCGAACTATTTTATTTATTTCGATAAATTATTATTGTAAAATAAATTGTTTTTATCAGTTATTAAGCACGTTTCAGTTTTTTGCGACGTAAAGTAGCCCAATTCAAATCTGCCGCGAAAAAAAGCACGTCATGAAAAATTTACCGCGATAAAAGCATTTTTAGGAATAAAAAATAAAAATAAAAACAGAGCTTTTTTCGTAGGAATCTCGTGAAATATTCTTTTTTTTGCAATAATCTTCCGCTGTAATTGTGTTTTTATTTAGAGGAATTCATGAAATGTGTTTCTTTCCGTTGCAACTGAAATGTGCTAGATTGTACGGGGCGCTTGAAATGAATTAGTTTTTGCCAGTAAATTGAAACGCGTTTTTTTTTGTTAGGAGCGACGGTTTGTTCATTCTTAATTTAATGTCTACTTCGCAGTCACAAAGTCGTTTATACAGAAAAGCCAAATATTGATTTTTTTTATTCTCTCCTAAAACAAAGACCTTTCTTAAAAAAAAAACAACAAAATTCAATTTTGTACTTTTTTGAGCACTGTAAAACTAAACTGCATATTGCGCGATATAAAAAAATTAAATAAAAATTTGCAGCGCAAGCACGTAGTATAAAAACATTTTCGAAAAAAGGAACAATTTCATTTGCACCCACCACTTCGTTCGAAAAAAGCCTGTGTCGCGCTCGCCCGACTACAAAAGGCTCTTTTTCGCGCGAAATCTCGCGTGTCGAAAAAGCATCGCGAGTAAACACTCTCTTTCGAGTTCGCCCTGCTGGGGGGGTTACACCTTTGTCGAAAAATATTTAGCCATAACTCGCCTGCCACTCCCTCCCCCTACAGGCAATTTTCGACCGGCGCGGAGGTGTCGCGGCGGATCAGCAAAGCGCCCGATTAACCGGAGACGGGGCTCGTGCAAACATTTTTCAGGCCGACAGTACGCAATTACAAATAAACGGAGCTGCAGCGCAGGGGCGCCCTTTTCTCACCCCCCACCCCCCATTGTTCGCGATTTCATTTCGGCGCACAAAAGGCCAGGGGGGGAGAGAGAAAGGGCGGCGCGCGCGCCCCGAAAAGAAGTAGGAAAAGGTGCGTTCGCCCAGCCACCCCCCAACTGGAGCAAGTCGCGATTTGTTTTGCATGGCTTGCGCCGCACAAAGGGGCACGCGCGAGCCCCCCGCTCGCTTTAGTTCGCGAAAAGCGGGCTGCGACGCGGCGCAGTCGCCGGGTTATCGCTTCGCGGCTCGATTCGCACTGCGCGCACCGGCGCCTTCCTTTCGAGTTTTTCGTTTTTGTTTTTTTCTTGCACCTTTTCCAGTTTGGAGATACCCCGCCTGCTGATGCCTCCGGTTTTGTAAAACACTGAGCCGGCAAAGGAAGGTTGCCCTTCTTTCTTTCGGGGAAAATGAAATCTTCACGGGGTACCGGCGAATTTTCGTTTTCGATTGAAATCTTCGATTACGAAATATATTACGGATAGAATTAGGTTTTTTTTTTATTTATTTGGGGTATGGGACCGATAATTTAATAATAATGCCTTTTATAGATCTAAAAATACAATCTAAAGTTATATATGTCATTATCCCGTTTAGAACCTGACATATCTATTAATTATTCAAAGAAATATAATTAATAGGCTATGATAAGTATCTTAAAAATTGTATTTTTCAATTGTAATGTGTCCTGAAAATCACGTGGAAAAGGATAAAGATAAAATAAACTATGCAAATAGCTTCAGTCTAAAATTCCTTACTAAAAAAGAGAATGCTGAAAAGTGAAGCCTCTATTGATTTTGATTGGTCAGTTTGACGTGGAGATTTGA
>UXGC01001063.1:0-36753 GCA_900480045.1 Eurytoma adleriae
TGCTGCGGTGCGTCTGCTTGTGCCGCGACAGGTTCGACGAGGTCGCGTACTGCTTACCTGTTGACGCGGCGCCGTGGCCGGAGAAACGAAAGACATTTTTAGCCGAGATTCTCGTGATTATTTTTCTACGGGTCTGATCTTTGGGTTATCGGGCTGCTCGCGGTTGCGCTTATTTAAAGCTCGTCGAATCGATGCCTTGTTGATATTTTATTTCAACGATCGATTTTACACTACTGCCCTAGATAACAGATTTAACCTTTATTTATATATTTGCGCCGTGTTACTAAGCATCGAATAATGTCACGCCTCTTTCAATTTTCATTATTTGACTAATCTACTTCACGTGGGCATTTTTAATATTTCATGTTTCACGTGTCGAGATTCTTATTTTGGTGTTAGTGAATGAAGACTTGTCGATAAATAATTCATTTGAAATGTTGCTCTAACGGATATTAAGAGTATGAAAAATTACATGCCCCGCTACTACCACTTGTGGCTTCTTTTGTTAAAGGATTTTCTAGGTCAAGACGAGAACGAAAATAATATTGTGGCTATTGAATCGGGAAATGGCGTATCTCGCGAAGAGGCTAGATCAATAATTGTCACACATATTCGAACTTAATTTTAGTTACATCACGTTTTATACGCAATATCGAGGATCTTTATACTTAAGCCAGTGTGTAAACCTCTCAAGTTGTTTTATTAGATTCAATTCAACTTTCCGGTTACGTAACGTTTAAGGCAGTTCGTCCCGCTTACACTGGTTTAATCAGGCGTTGTAAGTTTGAAAAATATTTAACGATATTAATAGATGTGAATAGAGAATTATTTGTTAAATTCAAGTAAATTATTTTGACAATATAGATTTACGCGCAAAATAAATTAATAAAATTGAATAAAAACTAATTTGTAAAATATCGCTTGACAGCGTAAGCGAGACTGAACAACGAAGATCATAAATTAACGTTTCATCGGAAACTTTATAATCGATCTTTTCACAAAAAAAAGTTGAAGCAGCCGTGGCCGCGACGGCCCGGCGAGCTACTCGAGGGTTCATTCTGTCGCGACGGGCTCGTCAGTTGCTATTGACTTCGTTGCTAAGCGCCTCAATTTCTGTCCTCACTCAACAAATTATCCAAAAAGTTGACTCGAAAACGCGAACTTCGACCGATATCACAAGATTGCGGAGCTTAAGTGCGTAATGTCAAAGTAACTTTCGCCTTTCAGAATGGAAACTGCGAGTTTCAAGCTTATACTTGAATTATGCTCCCGAAAGTTTGCGGCGTCCCCATGAAAAAAGTCTATTGTTCGAGAATTAAGTTTTCTTGCTGGATTAATTAATCAGTATTTTTAACAGGCAGCATACTGTTTTAAAGTTGATATTAAGGGATAAATTCCGAAGCAATCTATTATAAACTTATGTTGCATATTTAGCTGATATGTCACATTTAAAAAAAAAAGAGAAAAATCCATATCTGTTATCAAAAAGGCTTTCAGACAGTGCATCAAAAAGAGTCGAGCATTAATGTCCATAAAAAAGAAAGGAACCATACCGCATTCGTTGCAGACGTACTTTCCCGTCTTGGAGGTCTCGGGCTGCTCGGCGCTCTCGGCGTCGGGCTTCAGCTGGCGGGCCTGCTGCTGCGCCGCGGCTGACGGCGCCTTGCGGTTCTTGGACCGGCCGTCGGAGACCAGTAGGGTGTCGTAGGTGTAGCTGGCGGTCTTCACCTCCGTCTGGTCGGGCACGGCCGTCTGCACCTCCTTGTCGCGTTGGCTCGGCTGAGAGTTCGGGTTGCTGTTCTCGACGTCGCTGCTGCACTCGGACGTCGGCGGCGTCAGCGGCGAGGCCGACTCTATCGCTATCGGCTGCGGCTGCTGCACCGCTGCCTGCGCCTGCACCTGCACCGGTTGCTGCTGTTGCTGCTGCTGCTGGATTAACGGCTGGTGTTGTTGCTGCTGCGGTTGCTGCTGCTGCTGCTGCTGGATCAACGGCTGGTGCTGTTGTTGCTGCTGCTGTTGCTGGGGTAGCTGCGGCTGCAACGGTTGCCCGATCATCGTTGCTGGGATCGTGGGCGTGCTGTAGAACAGGATCTCCTGCACTGGCGAGAGCGGGATGAATACACCGCTGTGATTCTGCTGTTAGGGATATTTTCAGTTTTTTACGATTGGATTTTTTTATAGGTCTGATTATTTTACTTGTGACAAACAAAGTATGGAAAACGAGGTATAACGATATCGGGAATATCAATTCAATTACAGAATAATTAGAAATGACTGTATTCTTTACAGATGGTTTTCCATTTCACGATGCTATGGCTTCAAGTTTATATAACGACGAGGAACTTTAGTCGAGGGTGATTATAGATCTGAAGGAACTAAACGAATTTCTCTTACACGTTTTATTTCACTAACTGTGAAATTAATTAACGAAAGTTATTTACGAAATTGGAGCAATATAGATGAAAAGTTGTTTGGGTTTATTTGTCTGACCAAACCTACTTATACTACTAGCGCAAAGTGAGCTTCTGTAATGGAAGCATAATGTGTACTAATTAGCATGTCCATATATCAGAATAAATTGCTCGAAATGAAAACAGTAAAAAGTAGCGCAAGTTTTTATAGATTCGAGCAATTAAGTAAACAATGAAAATTTTATGTCATCCAACGGAGACGTAAAATAACATAATACCTTTATAAATCAGCAAAATTGAATTTCGCTTTTACAAGCAACATCTGTAATCGCGTAGGAATAAGATTTTTCTTTGCTAGAGTTACGACGCAGAATGCACATCAAAAGGGCCTACTTCCTTTTTATAGTCCACACTATATGAAATTGCAAAATTCCCAAAAGGGATTCCTTTTGTACCAAGGCCTCCTCGCTCGACTTTATTCATCCAATCATATTTTTATCTTTTACCCTTTATCCAATCATGCAGCGCTATTGCAAATTTCTAGGTCACGAAGCACGTTCGGAAAGAAGCCCCTTTCGGCGAACTGCAGCGTCGGCGATTACACTAAAACTTTCTTTTGTCAACACGTGAGTCGCGCGCATAACGGGAACCTTTTCTACCTCTCCTGAGATTATTTTATCTCCTCGTAATTGCATTGTCAGTGAATCCAGGTCGCGGCATGGAAAGATCATTAATTTTTTTTTCAGCAACGTCAATACTATCCTCAAAAGTTTTGCATTTTAGTATCGCATATCGATGGTTGCTCGGGCGAAGCTGCTATTTCAGCTACGGTTAGAGAAAAGTGATGTTTCGTTTTTGCTCAAAGAAAGACGATAATTCAATTTTAATCAAAGAAAAATGGTATCTTATTTAGTTAAAAGATAAAACAGGTATACGGATAGAATGATTCGATAAAAATTATTTTTGTTTTTTCCTTGAAATAATTGCCGTGTAGTTAGTAGACTGTTGAGTCGAATAACCTGTTTGGTCGAAGTACTCACAACTTGATAATAAGATCAGAAATCGATCCAGACTACTACCCACATAGTCATTTTTGCTGAACAATTTACTGAACTCTTTGCATGCAGCTTCTCTCAGAAGAAAATAAAAAAATTCTTTCTAGGAGTGAAAGTTTAAATCGACCTTTCGGCGAAGCGGAAGAATAAGACAAGTACACTGACCGCGTGCAGCAGCGTGGCAGGCTCGTAGATGATCCCGGTCGGCGGGCCGGCGGTCTGGTGTATGTGCGGATGCTGCGGCTGCGGGTGGTAGAGCGCGCCGGCGCCGGCGAGGTCGATCGTGTTCACCTGGTAGATCGGCTGCTCGCTCGGCTGGTAGACCGTCATCTCCTGGACGTCGCTCGCCGGATGCTCGATGACGCTCTGCGGGCCAATCGCGACGCTCGGAGGCTGCAGCGGCGGAAGCGAGCGCGACAGCTCCAGGAGGTCGTGCGCCGCCTCCGTTTCCGCCGCCGATCTGGGGACACGCGGGACAAAGGTTACGCTCGCGCCAATTCAGACCTAATGTGGCTCCGCTCAATGGCTCATTGTCCCTTGCGACGAGGAAGGAGCTCCATGCTTGATTGCTTATTATACCTCGTGCATGAGATTACTATCTTGGAGGTATGTTTAGCACTTAAAGTGTGTCTTAGTGTATACGTTTAGAATTAATAGTTATGAAGAATTTATTGAATTTTTTAAATTGCTGATTTAGTTTTTCATCGTCTTTTCCAAAATTTCGTACCCAAAATTTGAGTTCCAAACATTAAGTCCTTTTCTAGTTATTTATGCGTTTTTTTAAAAGTATTAGGAAATAACGAGAGGTTTCAACTGCAGTATTTCAATGAAACTTACCTGTCTCTAAATAGTGGCACATCAGTGCTGGGCGGTAAACAACTAGTCCTGGGTATGAGACCTGGATGATTGACAGATTCGTCCTCATAGCTGCGCAGTGATTTGGACGTCTGTTTTGGTCGCGAGAAAGCCGACTTGGCGAGCGGCTGCTCGATCGACCTGGGTGGCCTTTCTGGAGACCTTCTGATGCGGTTCAAAGTTGAGTCCTCGAAGCGCAGTGGATCGTTCCTGAGCGACTTGGGCTCCTTAGGCGACGCCGCAGTCCCGGCCGTCTCTCCGTTTATCAGCGGCGACGAGGTCGACACTATCACCGGCAGCCGGTCCTTACCCAACGGCGAACTGGATAGTCCCTCATCTTTCAACGAGGAGAACGTGTGCCCTGAAAAATTGAATTTATTTTATATTTTCTAGAGTACCTCTGCGAGATGAACGCAAGCTTTTATAGTTCGTTTATTTTTAACTGGATTAATTCGACGGTGCACTTTAAATTTTCGAGTAAGTAGAAATTAATATTACAAAATTTAAATCAACAGTTTCATCTCTAAGCGCGAAATTCAAATAAACTTAAAATTAAGCTATACTACTGTGTAATTTAATTAATCTATCAGTTAATTATATAAAAAATCATGTTCAACATCGTAGTATGGAAATTCAGTGCGATCCATGCACATTGAACATACTAATGCAAAATTTGTCCGCAAATTCAAAGCAAAATAAGTATCGCAAAAAAAAAAAAAAAAAAAAATCGCTTGGAAAACGTTACATTAGATAATACACGTGCGTCAAAAGACAAAAGACGGCAGAAGTCCACGCAAAAGTTCGCTACGCGGCGGACTGCAAGGAGCACGTGGCCCGAGCTACTCCACGACCACCTTGCATCATGCACGTCGCCGGGTCCGCGTGCTCTCCCGTCCCTCCCCCGATCGTCACCTGAGGCAGCGGGCGAGGCGTATCTCGGCTTCGGCGCCGGCAGCTTCGTCTGCGTCGGCTCCGGCGGCGGCGGCGGAGGCGGCAGGGCGGGCGGGGTCGGGCTCCTGCACCTGGCGCCCCAGCCCTCGAATCCCCTGGCCACGCTGTTGATGTACTTGTTGCACAGCGCCTTCTTGACCATGTAGCAGCGCGGCATCTTGGCCGGCGGCGTCTCGGCCGTGTGCAGCTCGGACAGTTGAAGCGCGCCGTTGCCCGGCTGCGAGTCGCGGCAAGTTCGCGTCCCTCGCCTACGACTCGGCGGCGGCGGCGGCGGCGCGGTGCGCGCGGCCCCTACTGCCTCCCCCGGCGCGCCGCCGTAGTGGCGGTCCCACGTCGCATCGGCGACGCTGCACCCGGGCGCAGCGGCTACTTTCACGGCCCCGCGAATCCGGGCGGCAGCGGCGGCACCTTATCGATCCCCCCCTGGCGCATACGTGTGCACCGCGCGATGCGAAAGTCCCGGCACCCCCCGCCGAGCGCCTAGGCTGGGTCGCCGGGCTCGCTGCTCCCGTCCGCTGCGGGCCCCCGGGGGCAGGCCGGCCTCATCCGGGCGCTCGCGGCCGGCACCTCGGCCCGAGCAACAAGTTGGACAACAGGTCCGCGCGCACGGGCCTGCGACAGCCGGCGGCGGCGCGTCCGCTGCGGGGGGGCCACGCTGCGGTCGATAACAAACTCGCGCGCGTTCCGAGCGCAGCGGCGTCGCAGGGGCGAGCCCACCCTTTCGCTCGCTTCTCTCTTCTCTCTTCTCTCGCCGTCGCCTCCTTCGGCCTATCGAGCGGCCCAGCACTCCGCGTATACGCGCCGGCGGCCCGAACTCGCGGCTCGATCACTCGCCGTCGGTCAGCGCTGGCGGCCCGGGGATGCGCCGCGGCCGCGGCGGAGAGAGGGACGCACGGGGGGAGGCGAAAAATCGCGGCAGAACGGAGCGGCAGAACAGCGGGAGGAGAGGAGGACAGAGGACAGACGACAGGGGGAGAGGAGAGGAGAGGAGAGAAGAAGAGGAAGAAGAGGAAGAAGAAGAAGAAGAAGAAGAAGAAGAAGCGAGAACCACCTGTGGGCGCGCAGAAGCAACAATTGTCCGCCGTATGCGGGAGGGTGGAGAGCGCGACTACATGGCTCGTGATACCGGGTGTGGCTGGGGTGCGACTGCTGCCCCCGTGCAAGGTGCACCCGCCGCCGCCGCGCTGGCCACCCCTCCCCGGCGGGGCTGCCGCCGCTGCCGGCGGCGGTGGCGGCGGCGCGCAGCCACCCCCGCGGGGGCGAGAGCGAGAGCGCCGCGGCGGCCCTGCTGCGCCGGCGTCGGCCTCTCGCTCCGTCTCTCGGGAGCGCTCGCATCGATTTTCGCTGGCGCGCCGTTCGCGGCACAGACCAACACCTGTTACCGCATAGGAGCGGGCGCGCAAGCGAGGGTGGGTGGGAGCCAGGCCGCTCGACAATCGATAGCCGGCCAGCGTTGCCGGAGCTGGCAAACGATAGCGCCTCGTCACCGCGCGAGATAAAGCAGCCCCGCTGCCGGGAGGGGGGGGGGGCGGAGGACCAGTTGCGGCAGATACTAGCCGGCCAGGGCGCCGATCCTCGCTACTCCGGAGTCGCCTAATAATCGAATGACGAGGGCCGCAGGTAGCCGAGGCAGTTTGCGAGGCGATGACGGTATAATAGGCCGCGGGATGTGAGTTACGTAAGACCGCAATCGTATGCGATGCGATTCAACGCGTACGTAGCCCGTTGGAAACTTTATCAAATTCGTCGTCGGGAGTCTTTATTGCTGCGTAATTGAACTGTCAGTCGCACTCGGATTTTACAACTTGTTAATTTTAGCGATCTTTGAACAATCTATAAGCAGGCTTTTAATTCGACCCCCTTGCAGTAGAGCCGACCGACAGTCATGTTACGTCCTCTGTATGAATGTATAGCTTTTGAATGGTTCTTTTCATTTTAGAATATTCTGCGTAGCGTTATAAATTACGTAAAGATGGAGGGGAATCCATGGCATGAATATTGAAGAATAGCATTCATGCGATAAGTCCATTTACTGCTTGTATTTATTTTAATTACAATTCTTCAGTTCGGGGTACAATTAAGTATATAATAGAAGCTTATGTAATTGCTTGTCGAGGAATATAATACAATATACCTTATACAGCAAATATAATAGATATTGTTTTGCAGATATACCATATTTTATTCAATGAATTCAATGAAATCAAATAATAAACACTTTCTGATTTAATTTTATAATAAAATTGTTAAAACTTTTTACTGTGGGGTACCTAACACACCGCGTAACTAACTCTAAGTGATCATACGAGCTCAGGTACATCAATTGCATTTTTCGGTACTTCAACTTGAGCGCATAGCTTTATAGCGGGATGTTAACGTTTCCTATTACACTTGTAAATTTTATATTTTGCAGCAACTGCAATAACATTGAAAAAATCGTACATAAAAATGTATTTGTGTTTGTATAAAACAATTACAGAAGTATGCGCAATATCAAATATCATATAGCTTTTAATTAAACTCGTGCCTTTACGCTTGAATTGACGATATTCACATTCTCTGTTTAAATTAAATTTTGAATTTGACCAGCTAGATTAAATTGACTCTATAGAATTCGAGATTCCGAAAACACATTCGTCTCAAGGCGGAATTCTCATTTTGGGTTTGAGGAGATTAATGCTGCGGATACCACTTTGGTCTAAATCGAAAATCCCGTTCAAACCTTCAGCAGCGCTTTGCCTAAATTTCTTAATATTCACATCGCTAACTAAAATACTCGTAATTTAGTAAAAAATTTGAGCGTAAAATATCACAATAAACAATCACAGTAAAAAAAATTTAATCTACGTTAAGGTTCGAGCGAATTGAATTTTCGTCAGGCACCCCGAATGATTTAACGCTTCGTCGTCATTAAATCTGTCAACTCGGAGCTATAAGCTCGTTCTTTTTTTTTAATCCAGTGTAAAAAGCGTAATTGCTCGTGACACGAGAATTTGCGCTTACAACGGCAAGCGGAAGAGAGGCGAGAGAGATAGCGCAAGATAGAGCAACAATGAGCGCGCGAAGCGACGCGGAGGGTGGCGGCAGATAGCCGGAGGGTGGGCCTGGGGGTGGCGGGGGGTGGCGGCGAGGCACGCTGAAAAAAGGGGTGAAATTCCGCATTCTAGTGGCTCGGGCGTTCGCTCGCGGGAGAGCCGGCAAAGAAGCGCGGCGGCAGCAGCCGGTTGCCGGGCAACGCTGCCGGCCCGCGGAAAACAATCGCGGCGCGTAACGCAAGCCCGACGAGCGTAGCGCGGCGAGGACGTCGCCGTGACAGCGCGGCGCGCGCGCGTGCCCTACCCCCCGGCCCCGGTCCCCCCCGATATGCTGACGCCGTTACTTTTATCTCGGCGAATCGAAGTAGCCGGGAGCCAAGACAATGCCCGGCCCTGCGCGCCGTATTCGACCATCGCTTAAAGATGCGCAATGAGTCCGCTGTATATAGGAGGAATCGAGCGCGCGTGTGTCACGCGTGCACGGGGGAGGGGGATTTTTCTCGCTTCCTGTTTGCGCAGCGAGGCGACGCGACGATTTTTTTCTGATTCTGCCCTTTCACTTTGTAAAAGCTGACTTTGGACAAACATTCATCCCGCGCGACAAGCAAATATCGGGGATGATAAACGGCGGGAAAGCGCGCGCGCGCGGTCGCCTTTTTTCGGCGATTTGTTTGGTTTTAGGGGAGTTGGCTTCTTCTTTCGAGTAGCTTATTGGATTGGAAGACGAGGGCCGCAAACCTCACCGAGATTTTCGGTTTTAGAGAGGCTTGACGAATGAAAATATTGGGATACCAATTTTCACTTGGTGAATGTTCGCGTGTATGAGGTAGACTTACAGATAGATTTGAATGCTTTTTTTAATGAATAAAGGCATACGATTCACTAATGTTGTGATAAATTTGAATCGTTATTTTCTTCGAATATATTTTCTTGCAATACAATTATTACGTATTTTGAATATATATATATATAAAAGATAACTATAGTAATTCTAATTTAAACGAAATAAAATTAATTAATTATGTAAAAAGATATGACAAAGCATGATTTCCGGTAGCCTCATTATATTCATCAGTGTACATAATCCCCAATTAAAAACTGTTATAGTTATCATATCTTCATTATTAATTATGTACAAGTGATATTTGTCGATGTATCGCATAAAAAGAATGGTTACTTCACAAATATTGTAGTTTTTATTAAATTCTTTTCAAGGTGTCAACTATGACCAAGCAGAAGTTCGGGTAAATTAACTATAGAAAAAAATATTCGAGTCTTACATATTTCTAAATATTCTAATAACTAATATTATGTAATTTTTTTAAATTTTCAGTGTTTTACTATTGTTGTGTGCTATGTGCATACTGGCATCAGCTTCGATAAGAGATAATGAATTATATACATTAAGTGATGCGCGAGCAATGACATCGCCTTCAGATTGTAAGTTACTTAATTTTTAATAAATTGACATTTTTATGATTTAACCACTTTTTTTAAACCTATAGTCAAAGATATTGTGGATCGATTTGAAAACACTCCTGATTCTTGCAACAATGCACTTTCGGCAGTTTGCAATAGTTCTGAATTGACATTTAATAGTTTCGAATACATATACGAAACAAGCCGTTTCAGCATTATTAAACAACGTATCATGAGTAAGCGTATTTATATGTTATCGTGTAAGCTTAATTTTGCACATTTTTACTTAAAAAGATAAAATATCTTATTTATAGACACTTTAAGAAGCGAATCAAATAAAGATGATTTGGCAACATTGAAAACAGAACGAAAACTTTTTTATAATTGCATGAAACTCGGTAAGTAAAGGTATTTGAATTTTATTGAAGAAAATTAGAAAATGTGGCAGTAATAGCAATTAACGTAATTATTAAAACGTTTTAGGCGAAGAAGACCACTATACTAAACAGCAAACGTTAGCTGACTTTGAATATATTATGCACCAAATTTATGATCACGTTTCCGTTTCTTCATCGTGGCAAAGCTTGGAAAACTTGTTAAATAAATTAGGTTTTGGACATACTTTTTATGAAATAAAAGTCGAACGAGATCCTGAAAATTTTGTAAAAAACATTATTACTGTAAGTGAATTGTGGAAAACAAAAAATATTTTATTATTTAAAGTGCTTATAATATATGCGAAAAATGATAAGCTTATTATCCCTAGCTACAACCGCCCTCATATGTTGATACTAAACGTACGAGCGAAATTATAAAGAGAATCTTAGATTCATCTATTAATGGTCTTACAAACGATGAAGGCTGGAACATTTGGAAATTTTTCGAAACTATGAAGTTAAACAAACGTGAAATTGAATTATTTTTCGACTCGTTACTTGAGGTAATATTTTACACATTTTCAAATTACTTTAAATTCTCCACTGTATATAAAACGCAATTTTAATTGTTCATGTAAATTAATAATATTTTAGATTATATCTCCTTCGTCTGAAGACAAGCAAATACCGCATAATCAAATCAAAACACCATTTTATCCCTGGATTCAACATGCTGATTCACACACGTCAGATGTTTCCAGAGTATTTGTTTTAGTCACATTTTCATAGATAAATATTTTATCTTTTAATAATTTATTACGTTTACAAAATTTTAGATAGACTGGGCTAGTGTAATTATTAAGGAATTTGAAAAAGTCAATATTGAACTTTATAATGACGAACCAATTCTAATAAAAAATAAACAGTACTTTTTGAACCTCTACAAGCTTCTGAATTCTACATCCAATAACATTATCTGTAAGTGATTAATGACTATCCTTATATATTGATTATTAAGGAATATGCGAATATAATTTAATGGAAAAAATGTTCCGATGTTTCCACGTTATTATTTATTACACTGGTGGTTATTATTTTTACTGATGGTGTTGTACTTTACATTTCCTACCTTATTTATATTTTTCAGCTTCGTACATTTTAACTAAAATGTTAACAGAACAATTGCCATACATCGATTGGGAGAACTATCAATCTTTCAAACGTTTGCAAAAGTAAATGATCATTATTAATGTAAAACATCAATGAAAATGTAAAACAGAACTAATAGACATGATTTTTTCAGACAAGAATTTTGCTTTGGAGAAACAAAACTTTATGGAGCTTCGTTCGAGGCATTTCACGATATTAAAGAAGAGTATGTCAATGATGTAAGTAATTAATAAATTATTGACCATTTTGATAATAATTTTTAATATTAATCATTTGCATAAACGAATAATTCATTTTTTAATTCAAATTTAATCATTTAATCTTCATAAGTTCATTTGAATTGATTGAGGACTTTATGAGAAATCGTAAAAGCAATTTTTTAAACATTATAAAGAACGCGTGTATAAATCGTACCAAACATTTTTTTCTTACAGATATCGTTGAAGTTAAATTATGAAATATTGAATAATATTGTATTTGTGATGAACACTGATATTAGCTATTCTCGTATATTATCCGAAAGTCGTAGAAAGTACTTGAGAAGTCAATTAAAATCTATTACTGTCGATATTTTGCAACAATCAGATGAAAAAACTGTATCAGATTACTACGGAGATGTGAGTATAAACTAAATCGAAGATATCGCTAATTTATTTACATTATACTACAGTACATAATTTTAAATAAAATTATACTTGCAGTATCAAGCTTCTCACATCTATTTCACGGATATTCTAAAGTATCGTAGAATGATTAAAAATAAAGAATTAAGCACTTTGAGAAATGTATTAAGGTAAGTAAATAATGAGAAAATCATATTTTACCTTATTATTTTTCTAAAAATACTAAATTTTTTTCATAGATCTCCAAGGGATGAAATAGAACTTTACAGTTTTGTAGACCTCATTAAACCGAGAAATCGATTTTGTAAGAATCTTTTTTTAAATGTTAGGATTTTTTAAAAATTAATTTTTAATTTTTGTTTACATTCTAGTGACAAAATTGTTGACACTCAACATGATATATGAACTGACACCTAATAGGTAAATCATTTTCTTGTTTAACCATTAATTAACGGAAGTAAAGTCGAATATTCTTAATATTTTAGAGAAATCGCGTACAGTTCATTTGGAGTTGACTTAGCGGAGTTCTTGTACTCTTTGTTAAACGAAAATAAATTCGCTGATTGTAAGAATCATTACATTCCTTATTAAACCATAAAATTACGAATTTTTTTTATATTAAAAAATATTTTCATATTCATATCTTTCTATCGTAGATGAGTGCAATTTCAAAGTAGACCAGCTGCTTTTACCTGTGTATCAAATATACTCCGAACCTGCTATGAAGTGTTATAAACCAATCCAGAATCAAAATCGATACGTGAGTAAAAAAAAGTTGTTTATTCACTTACCAAAGATATTTTTAATAAGTAACAAAATTATTATTTGCCACTTTTTAACTAGGTTCGCTAAGGTTCATTTTCTTTTTCGATTACAGCCTCCATTCATCAATCAGATGTTGACTACGATGTTTGGTATACACATCGCCTATGAAGCAATGCTGCAGGATTACCAAATGTCTGGAAGTTATCCTGAAAGTATTAAAATATCGGAACTTAAGTGGATTTCGAGTGATAAATTTTTCTTTATTTCATATATGAAGGTAAGGTATCATTTTCTCATTAATTAATGTTCTTAATTTATTAAATTTGGCATTGAACATTGTATTTCTTTTTTAGAATCACTGTTTCTTGGGAAGCAATTTGTTGCTTGAAACGTTTTTAGTATCTGACTTATACTTCAGTACCTTCGACTGCATCAATAAGGCGGATGAAGATGTAGGGCAGGCTGTAGCATGTAGACAGCAACCTTTCGAAATGCAAAATTCAAATATATTTTTAGTTTAACTTATTATATCAGGAAATATTTTTTGTAGAATAAAATTTATTTCTTAAATCTTTTATTTCTTTTATTTTGTTTTATGAATCCAAATATATCAGATGCGAAATCTCATGGGAGTTTTTAATTTCTCGTTGGTATTGTGCTTAAATAAGGTTGATTGCATCACAGATTCTAGTCGCACTTAATTTTTTTCATTGAAAATCAGCACAATTCAAATTTACCGCGACTAAAAGCTCTTTTCGGAATTTTGTCAAAAAGAAAGGCAGATTTGGGAGAATTTTGCGAAATTTGATTTTCTTCGTGGGAATCAATGAAATAAGCTTTTATTCTTTCATTGCAACCTTGTGAAATGTTCAAGTATTTGTGAACAGCTGCTAGTTGTCGCTGGTTAAATGAAATATGCTTTTGCTCATTAAAAAATTCTTTGAATAATTTATTTGTTGTTCAAAATGGAACGAAGAACAATGTTTCACACTCGCTAGTTATTTTTTTCCCTTGTTGCGCAATATTGTATTTTTCACTGATTGATGAAGAAAATCGTGTTTCTATAAATGCTCATTGAATCCTTTAATAGTACCGTAAGAAAATATTAAACCAAATAGCATTACATTCGCTTTTTCACTTTGTTGGTATAATAGTTATAGATTATCCTCTGAATTTACGTTCGTTTCATACGATCCGTCCACTTTCTGTCTGAACTTTTGCAATATCTATATTGCTAATTTTTTATCAGAAATATGGACAAGGGGAAATAAATTTAACTACCAAAAATAACGCGAATGTGGGCGTAATTTCCGGTAGTCTTATTATATTTCACGGACGAAAGCATGGCTACAATTCTAATTAAGAACTATTATTTTTATCGCGACTTTATTAATTGTACGTGATACCTAAAGATCCGCCGTATAAAAACTCCAGAAATACCCGAAAACATTTAGCTTTTATCAATTTCTTTTCGAAGTAAGAGCCATGGCGAAATTGAAGTGCAGGTAACTTTAAAAAATAAATAATTTACGGAAATTTTGCGTTATTGAACGTATAATGCTCAAATAAATAATTTATTACATACATTTTTTAATTTCGCAGCATTTTATTACTCCTGTGTGTCACATGCACACTGACATCAGCTTCGATTAAAGATGAATTAAATTTTTTAAGTAAAGATGTACCAGTAATTCGCACTCAAAGACAAGTTCATACTAACATTGATCAATTGGTTTCTGGTGATTGTAAGTTACTATATAATACAATAAAAAAAGCCATTTTTTTCAAAATTAATATTTTTTAACAATTTTTATATTTTATACATTTATAGATAAAGATATTGCGGATCGATTTGAAAACACTGTTGATGCTTGCAATGATGCATATTCGATAGTTTGCTACGATAGTCCCACAATTGAAAAGGAAACGATTAGTTTAAAGTCTATTAAAAAGAGTATCTTGCGTAAGGATAATTATATTTTAATGAATTCGTTTTGATTTTCACTAATACTTGTACTTAAAAATAATTTTATTTTATAGACATTTTAAATTCTTCACTAAGCCATAATGATTTTCCATTACTGGGCATTGAAAAGAAACTCTTTCACAATTGCATGAACCTCGGTAAGTAAAGATATTTGAATTTTACTAAGAAAAATTAAAAATAATTGTAGAAGTAATAAGTTGATGCAATTATTAAAATGTTGCAGGAAATGAAGACTACTATACTAGAGAGCAAACGTTAGCTGACTTCGAATATATTGTGCACAGAATTTACGATCATGTTAAGTTCCACTCATCATGGCAAAGTCTTGATGCATTTCTAAGTTCATTAGGTTTTGGTCATGCTTTTTATGAAATCAAAGTAGAACGCGATCCAGAAAATTATGTAAATAACATTGTTACTGTAAGTATTTTTCGGAAAACAAAAAATATTGTTTTATGATCATAGAAATAATTGTAACATTATTTTCGGTATAGATACAACCTCCTTCATATGCTCATCTTGAACGCATGAGCGTACTTATCAAGCGTATTTTAGATTCATCTAATGATCATATCAATGATGAAGGCTGGAACATTTGGAAGTTCTTCGAAACTATGAAGAGAAACAAGTACGACATCGAGTCATTCTTCGTCTCGTTACTCCAGGTATCGCCTTATATTTTTTAAAATTATTAAATGTGTACAATTCAGTATAATGTTAGATGCATACTTATTGTTTTTTTATAGATTGTATCTGGAAAGAGCTCTCAAGTGCAAAATAAATACGCCGAAAAAACAACGCTTAATTTCTGGAAAAAAAATAATTTATATTCATCAGATGTTGCCCAGGTAAATATTGCTCTGATATTATTGTCGGCATTTTATTACGCACAAATTCTTTGAAATATTTAAATACTTTTAGATAAATTGGACTAGAGTAATAAGCCAAGAATTTGAAAGGGCGAATGTTGAAATTAACACCAACAACGAAAATCTTCTAATAAAAAATGAACAGTACTTTTTAAATCTATACGAACTTCTGAATACTACTTCAAATAATCTTATATGTACGTCACCTTTCTATGTTTTTATTAATTACGTGTCATTTCGCTTTTACTTTTAAATTTCCATATTTCTGTTATACTTATTAAACTAATTCTATTTTTCAGCTACGGTAATTTTGACAAAAATGTTGGCAGAGCAGTTGCCATACGTTGATTGGGAAAGCTTTCACGCTGTAAATCCTTTCGCAAAGTAGGTGATAATTAATCAATTAACTTAGAAAAGATAATTATTTATAATAAAAGTTACTTTATAAAAATATTTTTATAGTATTTTTTCGAAAGAAGAATTTTGCTTTGGAGAAACAAAACTTTATGGAGCATCTTTCGTTGCACTTCAAAGTTTTAAAGAAAATAATTTTAATGGAGTAAGTTTAATTAATTATTCTATTTCAAATTTAAATTTTCATTAAGGAATCAAATTATATTTGTTATTCATTTGATCGTTGTAATAAGCGTACAACTTATTAACCTTCTTTATGTAAATTTGTTACAATTTTAATCTTCATACTGAGTTCAATTCAGAAAGGCTACGTAATTGAACATCTGATTGTTTTAATCGAATTGAATTTTTCAGGAACTTCACAATTCACAATTTCAAAATTAAAAATATCTTGTACAAATAAAAAATTAAGGTACTCAGATTGCTAAGAATCACTTTGTGTTACAGATTTCGTCTAAAAATACTCTTAATACATTGAATAACATTGTAAGTGTGATACATGCAGATATTAGCGGTACTTATACATTATCTGCAAAACAGAGAAGGTACTTGAAAAATGAATTAAGCGAAATGACTATGAACGTTTTGCAACAACAAGATGCAAAAGCTGTGGGAGGGTATTACGAAGATGTGAGTATAATATCTTGTACCGATATATGATTACCTTTTTTCCACTCAACAATCGTTAATAATTTTTAACAAAAATATTGTTTTAGTATCAAACTACTGGGATCTATTTTACGGACATACTTAATTATCGTAAAATGATTAGAAATAAAGAATTAAGCATATTGAGAGATGCAGCGCAGTAAGTAAAAAATATTAATAAAATATGTAATTTATTTTAGTTTTCTGCAATTGATCTAAAAAGTGATTTTTTTTAATGCCAGATCTGCTATGTATGAGACACAACTTTACAGTATTATAGACCTCTATAAGCCAAGAAATCGATTTTGTAAGTCAAATTTTTATACGTGAAAAAAGTAATTTTTGACTTACTTATTTTCTTATTTTTATTTGCATTTTAGTGACAAAATTACTGACAATTAACATGACAATTGATGTGCCAATGCATAGGTACGTGAGTAAACAGTCAATTATTTTTATTTTCTTAATCATTGATAGTAAATATTTTATTTATTTTTTCAGAGTAATCTATTACAGTAAATATGCAGCGGATGTGGCTCAGTTCATATACTCTTTACTAAATGAAAATAAATTCGTTGACTGTAAGATGTTAATTTAAACTTAAGTTACTATTTTATTAAATTTTTATTTTTGAACATCTGTCCATTATTTTCTCGCAGATAAGCACGATTTCGAGGGAACCGAGTCGCAGTTACACACGTATCCAATATTTTCTGCATCTATCATCGATTGTTACTGGAATTCAATGTCTCTGCAAGAAAATCAAAATGTGAGTACAAAATTAGTAAGATTGTTGTCGCTGTTCACTTATCAACCTCACGTTCTTATTTACTTTCATAACTTAAAATCGTTATGAGATTTTACGTAAAATCTCGAAAAATATTTATGTTTTCTGTCCCATTAATTCGCTATATTCGTTTTCTATTTCAGAAAAAATTTGTTAAACACATGTTGACTACGATGTTTGGTTTACACATGGCTTATGAGGCGATGTTGAACGATTACGCGGTAATTGGCGTAAGCCCAGGAAATATTCAAGTTTCAGATAATAACTGGATTTCGCACGACAAGTTGTTTTTCATATCCTATTTGAAGGTATGAATCAATTTCTTTTTAGTTAGTTTATTTTAATTTGTTGGTAATTTAAAAATGTTGCGCTTTAGAATCACTGTTCATTGGGAAGCAACGTATTGAATGAAATATTTTCAAAATCTGATTTTATCCGCACCTCCATGTGCATCAATCGCTCCAGTGATGTCGCAGGATGTAAGCAGCAACCGTTCGGAATACAAAGTAAACATATCTTCTTAGCTTAAGTCTATGTAGATCGACAATTGTACGTAATTTTTTAAATGTAAAAGTAATTTCCAAAGTTTTCATTTATTTATTTTTATTTTACGAACCCAACGAATAAAAAGATCAAATATAAGACTTGGAACTAAAACCAAATTTAAAGCTGTTTTATTATGCTAAGTTTGCATTCCCTCGGCAAACAAATCCGTTCGGAAGAATGAAATAATTTTTGAAAAAAAAACATAAACTGATGTGTCGCCGTAAGACGGAATTTCTTCGGGAAGAGCGTAATATCAATTCGGCCGATCGAGCAAGGCAAATGGCCACCCCTCCGCTTTTCTTCCCGTCGTCCCCAAAATGATTTCCTCCACCCCAGCCCGATGGCCAATCGATTCGGCCGAAAATTTCCAAGAGCGCCGAGCCGAGTCGAGTAGAGCTGTATGCGCGGCTCGCACGCAATTCTCCCAATCACAACAAGCTCCGCTGCGAGGCAAAGCGGCGAGAGAGCGCGCCCCGCGAGAAAAAGAGAGCGGGCGTCTATATCGGCGCGCTTGGCCAGGGAAAAGAAATCAATAAAAAGGATTCGTATAAGAAGGACACGGGCGCGTGTACCTAGAGGGGGGCACAGCCGAGGGGGGGAAGGCGTTATGCAATGCCGCTGGCAGAGTGAAAAGGAGAGCGCGCGCTGTGTGCGCCTCGTGCCACCTGAAAAAAGGGGGGAGGGAAGCCCGGGGGGTGCACGCGAGGACGTCGTGGAGGGCGAAGGCCTCGCGGCTGCTCCCGAAGGGTGTTACCCTTGAGCCGGGGGCTCGCCCCCGTGTGCATACAAATGCGCCTGTGCGCCCCGTGGAAATTGCCCGGCTCGGAGGAAGCGGATCGGCCGGGCCGCGCGCGCACGAGGCGCGTTTCCTCTATTCACGCGCCGCTGCTTTCTTAAACCACGCGCCAAGTATAATAAGGCGCCATTGTGAGGCCCGGCCGAATGCGTTTCGGCCGCTTAATGGCCAGCGCGAGGGCCGGGGCTACTGTGTTTGCGCCGCGTGCGGTGTGATTCATCGATCGACGCGCGCGATTCCACCCGCCGTCGTCGACGCCGCCGCTGCGAATTCAGCTAGCTGCCGCCGCAGAGAGACCCCTCTGTCCGTGCGGACACTTTTTTCGCCGGTGTCAGCTTCAACGAGGCTCGGGACGAACTGCCAACTTACGCCGCTCTGGTTCACCCTATTGTTCCCCTGGATTACGCTCGTTTTTTTGGAAAATCGTTCTATTTGCTGACAGCTGTTGAATTTCTTTTAGAACTTAAAATAAATTAATTTTCGTTATTTTTTAAAATAATAAATAGCATCTGAAATAGAATTTGAAGTAACTGTATGTTTTGAAACAATGAATAAATTATTCTTCTTCGTCATTCTTTTCAATCATCCCAAAGATAAAAAATTTAAGCTAAATTTTCGCAAATCACTCAATAACAGAGGAAATGTACCCAAAACAACAGATTTGTCGAAATCTGTTTTTAAACCGTTTATGTCGCTTGAACTTGTTCCGATAAGGATAAAACGCGAAAACAGCAGTCGTGATGACGCGTCGTCGCGCAGCGCCGTTCGATTGAAAATGATCGGCCATAATGAAAAGTAAATAGGTTCGGTGATTTCACCAGTGCGAGCTCGAAAACGCATAAGAATAAAAAAAAAGAGGCTGCACGCGCACTAATTGCCGAGAGCTTTTAATCCCGATCGAGTAGCGAAGGCAGCCCCGCCTGTTGCCGGGTGACGCTTGCTCGCCTCCCGTGAACGCGTTAATAAAAAAAAAATCGTTTTTCTCAAATTTTAAATATTCCACCGTCGGGGCAGATAACGATCCCTCGGCCGGCCGAGCTGCTTTCCGTCCGACCGAGCGCAGCCGGCAAGTGTCGCGCGAGGACGGCGATTTCACGATCGCACGCCGTGGAATTAGTTCCGTTGGCGCGGAATAATTTACGGCGCTACGGTGGGTCCGACGCCGGCTGCCCTGGCGACCCCCCGCTCGTCCGCCGGGGACGGCGATGGGGTTGGCTGGCCGCGACTTCTTAACGAGCCCTTTGAACTTGGCGCGCTCGCTCTGGCAGGATCGCGCGTCGAAACTCACTGCGCGTTGTTTGCCTTCGCCGCCGGGAAGCCGTCCTGTTTTTTTCGCTGTGCCCGCAATGAAAACTTCCAGCGTTTGCTCAGCGATAAGGCTTTATAATTAATCTGTTCAGAAATAAATCGCTCGGATCACGTGCAGCGTTCAAATTATACTACTGAATAAATATTATTTACTGTTCTTAGTACCTATAACAAGAACGAAACCAGCACTAATCCAGATAAGTCTTTAGTGGGCTCGACAATAAGGCAGAAGAATGGCCTTGCCGTAGATGGATTGAAATTAAATTATTATTATATAATTAATATCTGCTAACGAGATTGCTCAAGGGTCGAGCTATTATATGCTGCGAAATGGAAGTTACATTTTTTATTTTTATTTTTAAGTAAATGTTTTCCTTCGTGTTACTTTAAAATTTCATCTCGGCGATAACAGAAGGAACTGCGTTCTAGCCGAAATCGATTATGAGTCACGTCAAGCCTGTGCGCCCAACCAGCTGGTCGAGCGAATTTCAAATCACAGGAAGTTGCAGCATGATTCATTTGTTGAATGTGATTATCCGTAATCGGGTGTATCACCTAGCAAATGACGCGGAAAATTGAAAAAAAATATTCTGCGAGTGCGATGTCACGGAAACTTTGCACCGGACTGTAGGCGACAAGAACCGCCCGAGTGACTTCGGGGGTGTGCAGTGTACATTATCCGCAGAGCTCGGGCTTCGAAGCGCCGCGCTCGTTTTGATCAAATAGCCGAAGCGAGAAGCGAATCTGCTGCGGACCGGGATTTTACGCGCTCGGCCGTAATTCGCACCGACAGCCGGTCCTCGCATACCCTTTTTCCCTTTAATTACGAACCTTGGACGCAGCGTTTTTGTTATTTGCAAATTTAATTTGTTCGCTTTGATCTTCTCCATCGGCTATTGCACAAATCAAAGAATATAGCTTACCATAAAATATTGCTGAAAGTTAAGTGCAGTGAAAGCAGCAGCTATCATTGAATTGTATAAATTGAGGGTTAAACATTACTTGGCGAGCAGAGCAATTAGCAGAGCTAAGCCCGCTTGCTTTTTATTCTTGACTCAATTATAGCCTCTTTCTTGATTCTGAAAGTGAGAGTAACAAAATGAAGTGGAACTGAAATTTTTTATTCGTAAAATTTTTATCTTTAGTGACTGAATATAATATCGCTTTTATTCCAGGAATAAATTAATTACTTTGTGTCGACAGAAAATCCTATCTTTCTTTACTTCATTAGATGAAATGTAGAACATAAATGGCGACATTAATACTTATTGTTGTTAAAATTAAGTTTAATTTTTTACGGTAAAAGAAAGATATAGCAAGAAAGATTTAGTCGAAATAAAGGAGAATTTAGTCTGTTATACATAATTTTATCTGTTGACTTAACGTACGTGAATTTTCGTCCTTCCATGCCCTACTCCCTACTGACCTATTGTTCCACGGCCGCCTTCTTCTGCTCAACAAGAGGGCCTTTATCTCGAAAAAATGACATGGAAAAGGAGATACGTCGGATTTTCGTATCTTCACTTCCCTTATCGGGCTTTTCGCCCTTTTCACATAAATGCCGGGGCTGCACCCTCCTCTCGCTTCGCTCCTCTTTTCCGCTCGTCTCCCTTCTTTTTTTCGCAGTCGTTCCGTTCTTTTTCCGGGAAAAATTTCTTGCACGCTCTTTTTTTATCGGAGTAATGACTTTATGCCGTTGCTCCCCCTCCGTGCGACGCTATTTTTTCCTCTCTTGTGTACCTTTTATCTTTTTCACTGCGAATCGCCGGGTATACTCTTTTTTTAGCTTTTTGTGATTTGACCGTTTTTCCTCTTGGCTAGAGCCATTTTCCAACTTGGGCGATTCTGGCGACACGTGTAACTATTCGATTTAGCGTCTAGGTAATTTATTTTTTATGATACAAAGTGCTTTTTTAGTTTTTCCATCTAACTTTTTAGTTGGAACTGCTACGGTATATTTTATTTTAAATCGTACGATTCTTTTCTAAAATTTTTACACAAAAAATTAATAAAGCATCAAACTAAGTCTACTGAAAAGTAATTTTATGTTTTTAATTAACCATGTGGAAATATTGCACACAATTAAAATGAGATATTCCCTTATTACATTTAATCTCTGCGTCGAAGCGTTTTTTAGATTCGCGCTTGTAGTTCCTCTTTTTCTGGCAGAATTGCTTCTATATTTCGTTTTAAATTTCAACGTAAAATCGCGATAGCTATAAAATTTAATGAAATCTAAAAATTTTTCCTTAATAAAGGAACGCAAAAAATATCTCCAAACATAAATTGCAAACTTCGAAATTGTAATATTTAATAACGGAAAACAAGGCAGTAAACACAACTGTCATAAGTTAAACATGAAGACGTCGTTTGCAGCTTTAATATTCACCGAGTAAATGAAATTTCCGCGTCCGAGAAAAAGCAAAGTTGCCCCGGCCGTCATCGCTCGAGCCGAGGAAAGTTGTAATAACGCTCTTTGATATAAAATTCGCGCCGGTCGATCATCAAACACAGCTGCCGCGCGCGTATCTCCTCGCATCGCGCTAAAAGAGCGAGGGCCGGCGCGCAAAGCAGCGACGACGGGAAAAGCGCTACAGCGGGAACGAACACCCTGTCGATACGCCCGGCGGAGGTTATCCCTCTCTCTCTCGCTCGGCGGAGAGCGAGAGTGCATCTGTCGCGTTCTCACATTTTCCTACCGTACGAATAAACTTTTTTCTCTCTCCCTGCCTGACGGGCTTAGGAGACTTGTTTCTCTCATTCGGATCGGCCGATGCGCCGATGCTCGGCCGAACTTGAGAGATGGGATTTTCCTAAGGGGGGAAAAGCCGCTCCTGCTGTTACCATGCCCCTGCGGCTGTGCGGCAAACTTCACGAATGAATTTTATTTCCTCGGCTATTATTTAAGGGAGATCGGGGTACGTTGGGACGGGGAATTATCGAAGCAGTGGGGTATAATAGGACAGTTTGAAATTTTACTTCTTGCTTTCGTATGGAGGAACCATTGATGATGAAGCTCTGCTTCTGAGCTTTTAGTTTTTGTTTCTCCGAGAAAATTTTTCAATCAGCTATTCTGTAAATACTTTAAAACGGTCTGTCAATTTCATAGTTTAAAAATTTTGTTGCAGCGTTAAAATTTAATGTTATTTTTAACAAAATGTAGTGTTATTACCGTCTATAAAGGAAAATTCCCAACAGAAAATAAGTGATTTTAATCGACGCATTAATCTGTAACCGGTAAAAAAAAATTAAACTTTCCTAAGCGGCAACACATTAATTGTTGTTATTTGTTGTTGTTTAAGTATTATGTACATAATATTTAAAAATAAGATTACGGAGAGATATAAGGAAAAGTGATTTATTTTGACGATAAAATTTCCGCAGGAACTTCAGTTAGGATCGAGAAATCCACGTTTTTATTCTGCAGGTACTTTTATGGATAAAAGAAAAATAAGAGGTTTACGTTAATGAAAGAAGTGGAAAGTTTACCTTTACCTTAAGAGACTAACTTAGTAATATAGAACTTGTCGTTGTTTCAATAAAAATGCCCTTGTCGTTTTATCTTATCGGTTTCTTATTCTTCCCAATAAATTCATTTGACATTTATCGAAACAATGCTTTTAAGATTCTCGAGACTTTATTTACTGCAATAAATTAATGCCACAAGTCTAACATTAGAAAACGCAAAGCTTTCATTGGAAAAGCTTTTTTTCGAGTTTTCTACATAACATTTGTGCTTTCACTGAAATAAGGTAATACATTTTCCAATAAAGATATTACACTTGTTGAATTCAAATCTATAGTACGCACGGTGTATAAAAAGTACATAAATAGCACTCTGTCCATAGCGCTATACTGCTCCAGTATCGAATATTCTAATCACGTTTCTGGATCGCAAGAAACACGTGCACTAAGCTATATTTTATCGATTTTCCTGTTTCTCGAGCGAGACTTACTCTCTCGAATCGGAAGGTCATGTAAAAAGAAAGCTTGCCGCTGGCTATAAATAACCAGTCCTATTAGCGGCTCATTTTTTCGCGAATGCAACAACTCTGTATAATCAGTCCAGATAAATTTTCCGCGGCGCAAAACAATTTTAAAAAATAAACAGGTCGGCGCGCCGAGCGTGCATCTGCGAGGGAGGCCTTCGGCCTTTAAATTCGCGTGCTCGGCCGATCCCTTTAAACAACGTCGATATTCGCTCGCGCTTTGGCGTGGGCTCGCTCTCGCCGGGGAGTCTCATCGAATCGCGATAGCTACGCTCGACGGAGCGATCGCGCGGAGCACGAGTCATCTGGCCCCTAGTCCCCTCGGCGTACGCACAGCCCCAGCGAAAATCGAGCCTCGCCGCGGCAGAGCTAATTTCGCTCTTTCTCTCTCTCTCGCTCTGCTCTCCCCATCGTCGATAAGGCACGGCCCCCGGGAGACTCGCGCGTGCATCGGAAAGGAGCCCCGGCGCACGGGACAGATGCGGCTCGGTTGCCGTGGGTCAGTGGACACTCGAGTCGCTGCTGCGGCGCGCGCTCACGTGCTAGCGCGAGGCAGGAAAGGAAGGCCAGTGGGATATTCGATACAAGGCGCGTGGGGTGGCGCGGTGCCACCAGCCGACGTTACGGGCACGTGGGGCAGAGAGCTGGCGCTCGCTCCGCGCCAGGTGTTGCCCGCCGCTCGCTGCAGTCTCGCCGTCTCTGTCGGGCGCGGGTCGATCGCCGGCACGTGCGCATGTGCCGCCGCCGCCGCGTACACACCCGTCCCCGCACCCTCTCGCAGCCGAGCCGCCGCCGCCGCCGCCGCTCCCCCTCCGAGCAACAGGGATGACGCGCGCCCCCGAGACTCGAACTCTATCCCTTTTTCTCTCTCTCGCTCGCCGCGGCGGCGGCCCCCCCTTCGACTTACGCAGCGCTTTTCCTCCGGCGCGCCGGCGTACGCACGTACATTTAAATTCACGCCGGGGCTGTTGCGGAGGCTCAACACGTACCCGGAGGGGGCGAGCGGCCATCTCGAATGGGGCGAGCGCGAGCGTGTGTCGCGTTGAAAAAACTTTTACTCCTCGAGCCGTGTCGCGATTCCTCTCGCTCCCCCTCGACCGAAGGGGCTTATTAGACGGCGCTCCGCGTGTTTGTTTTTCCTAATGGTGTACGCAAGCGGGCCGCTTTCGGGGTTTATCATAATTCGGCGCCTCTCGATTCTTACGTCGCCGGGACTTGTTGTTTTTTGTTTGCTTGCTTGCCGTGCTCCCCCGCGTTTGTCTCGCGGACTATTTGCAAGTCAGCGAGCAGAAAACTTAAATTAAACAGACGGGTTTTAATTGGAATCCATTAAAGTGAGGAATTGCAGTCGCGCGAACTTCGTGCACTGCGGGGATTGCTGCTCGAATTTTTTTGTTCACCCTCGACGGGCCCGACGGGGATGGGAATGCGATTAGTATTTTAAACGGCCCCTCGAATGCAGCGACTCGGTTATTCCGCCGTTTCGGCGAGGCTGTCGCTCGCAGAAAACTATCGACACTAAAAGGGTTGAATCGCTCGTCCGTAACTCTTATCGATTGTTTTCGCGCTGCGGAAAGCCAAAACGACGCTGTAGTCGCTAAATCTCGCTGTAATTGTTACGTAATCCCGAAAGGAACGGCCGAATAAAACGAGACGCGAGAGGGAAATTCTCGTAATTTTTCATCTCGAATGAATAGGCCAAACTGCCAGCTAGAAATCCCGATCCATTTTAGCATCGCAGTGGGAGCGTACGGCATAAGCGCCTAGAGGCAGCAAGCCCGAAAATAACGCCGTCTCATAGGGTGGCTAGGCAATATCGGGAGAACTGCATCGGCGCGACGGGCAATCGTCCGCCTCTGGCGTAACGAGGCTCGCATTACTCATGCTCGGCGGCATTATTGTTTGGAATCGCTCGAATTTATCGTCGGCTCGGCGCGTGCACGCTCGAGAGGCGGCTCGCGCTGCGGAGCGCGCGGCCCCGTCTCTCCCGCGGCTGCTCAGGCACACACACACAGCCGCGGACTCGCGCACACGGACGCGCATCGGGGAAGCGGGGCGGGCGCGACGCCAGGCCGCGAGAAGTGCACGCGAGGCCGCCGCAGAGAGCAACAGCGCGCGGGCCTGTGTGAGTGCGACGGCGGCGGCCACCCCCCGAGTCCGCTGGAGGGCGGCTCAGCGCCGCAGAGCCGGGAACGGGGGGTTCACACTCTCCCTCTCACTCTGGCGCGCGCACACACGCTCGCGGGCACTCACACGCGGCCGCGCCGAGGGGTGGCTCCGAGGGGAGCGCGCTGCGCGCGCCTCCTCCGTCTCTCTCGCTCGGGGCGGCGAGCGCGCGAGCGGGAGGGAGACGCGACGAGCGCCGGCGGCGGCGGCGACGGCGGCTTCGGGTCGAGGGTGTGCGTGCGGCCGCGCGGAGTCCCAACCGACAGACAGACTCTGAGCGAGCGTCGCGACGGAGCTCGCTCTCTCACTCTCCTTGGAGCGAGCGGGGGCGAACGAGGCAGACCGAGAGCGAGAGAGAGAGACGGAGCGAGGGGGAGACGGGGAGATCGAGAGAGCGAGGAGGAAGGGAGCGAGAGGGCGGAAGGCCGAAAGTGGAGCGGCGGGCCAGGAGCGCTTAGAGGGCAGAGAGCGCGGCCGGGTGCGGAATGAGGTTCGCGGCCGAGTCCTCCCCGCTGCTTGGCCGATGACGAGGGCCGCGACGACGTCGCCGAGCGCCCACCGAGCGAGCGAGCAGGCCTAAGCGAGGAGACCCCGCGAGCGCGCCGCAGTCAGGATGCCGCGCTGCCTCATGGCCAAGAAGTGGAAGGCCTACCCGTGGCCGGACCGGGCCGACGACAGCGCCGAGGAGCTCGAGCACCAGCAGCCGCAGCAGCACGGGATCGACGGCTACGCCGTCGAGGCGAAGCGCGCGCGCCTCGAGCCCCAGGAGCAGCAGCAGCAGCAAGTGGCCGCCCTGCAGACCGACGACGAGGAGATCGACGTCGTGGGCGACGTCGACACCACGGCCAGGTGCTCGCCCGGGGACGCCGGCGCCGCTGCCCACCACCAGCACCAGACCTGCTGGGGACCGCACAGCCCGACGGCCGGAGCCACGGCCCCGAGCCCTCCGCCTCTCAACGCCTCCGGAGCCCTTTACTACCACGGTGAGTCAGCGACGATGATCCGAGATGTGTCTGTGGCGACCAAAGTGCGACGCGTTCGCTGGGAGATCTCGAGGGTCGGGAATAGCGCGGAGAACGGGGCAGCATCCTAGCACGCGTAGGCTGTCGAGTGCGGTGCATCGTAGGCAGGTCCTGCTCGACGGTAACGATCGCGGAGTGCCGATGTATGCGTAGACGCTAGTGAAAACAGTTCGGCGTAGTAAGACCGGGGGAGGATCCGTAATTGAAAGATTAAGATGCCGAGGGGGCAGGCGCGAAATCTCCATCGGTGTATACGCGGGCTGGCTCTCGCGCGGATCGGGAGGGAAGGCTGGGATGGGGAGGCAACGAGTGGGTGGGCGGTCGGCTAGCTGGACGCGCGGAGGAATGCCACACCCATGTGTGTGTGTGGGTGTGCGAGCGAAGTGGCTTCGGAGGCATGCACACTTGTGGAGCTAGCCTCGCGACGTACACCCTTGCGCGTCGGTGTGCGGATCGCCCGCGAGTCGGCCTCGAGCGCGCCGCGGACTCCCGGCGCCCACGAGGGGAGCGGTCGTCGTTTTTTCACGAGCGCGGAGTTCCTCCTTCACCCCCGAGCCGCCCCCCACCCCCTTGCGGGAGGGGTGAACGGCTCCTACGAGCGTAGGTAGGCCGGCGGCACTTAAGGCGGACACGCGATGGGTGTGTGCGCCGGAACGGTTCCATTAGTCAGGCTCCGGGATGACGATGACAGTCGAATCCGTAGATTGATTGCCTGCTATACCCACCCCCCGCGCCACCCCCGAGGCCGGTACTTTGCAGAGAGCGAGAGAGAGAGAGAGGGAGGCTCCTTCGGCGGATGCCCGAGTTGCGTCAGGTCGATCGGGACCGCATGCGGAACGCGACACACCCCCGGCGAGTGCACTTACGCGCGAGCACGCAGATGTTCCGCGCGTTTGTATACGCGCGCTCGGGAGCGCAGGAACGTGCGCGGTGGCCTGCCAGAGCCAGGCGCGCCGCGCTCGATGCGATTCCGCCGCTCTGTGGATTCGTCGGCAGCCTCCGTGTGATCCTGACGGCTGGGGAGGGCGGTATTAGGGAGATTATGATAATTGCGAGCGAAAGCTTCCCGCGATGATGAATCGTTAATTTTTATTTATGGCGGATAAGTAATGAATCGGCCGATGCATCAGGGGTATTGGGGCGCAAAAGTTTTTAAACTTTTTTTGCTTCAAATTGATAATAGCGTGGGTTTTTTAATAGTAAAGTTTAACGCTTCTCGTTTAATGCAAATATTAGATTATTAATTTAGATTAACATAATGTTTACTTGTTTGCTTAAGTTCTACTCCATATAAATTTAATGTAAATGGATAAATAAATAATAAGCTCTTCCTTTATAATTTTTTAATTCATAAATTTGCTGATTATTTATATCAGCACTGTATAATATTTTATATAAACTAATAATTTGAAGATGTCCAACATAATTCTTAAAACCAATTAAATACAAATAAGAAGATTTCTTAATATTAAATAATTAAAAATTAAAAGATATTTGCAATAAACAAGTGTTTAGCAACAGATTATACCTAAATATGTATCTGGAACGTATCTATTACTCACGCTTATTGATTATTAGCTCTTAAGGCTAGCCGTCGACAGGCAAGCAGAATTTCTCGAATAAATTTCACGCAAACCGATCTGCCCTGTAAGAGTGTGTGTGTGTGTGTGTGTGACTCGAGTGCGCCCGTGTGTGTGCGCGCGCCGGCGGGGGAGAAGTTGTTTGCGAGAACGATCCGAGAGTAGGCAAAAGTGCTTGTGCTGTTGAATTCTCAGACCCTTCAGAAGATTCCCCAGCGCCGTTCGTCTGCGCGTGATTGGCTGTTACGCTTCGGAGCTTTTTATCGCCTACTAGATAGCCGAGAAAAGCGGGGGGCTTTCCTTCGTCCTTGAGGCCCTCGAAAAGCTTTGCGAAACGAAATAGATACGTTTTTTGCCTCTCCCTCTCGCATTCGAGCCACCTCGGCCGCTAATCGAACTTTTTACTCGGCCCCCCTCCTTCGGAAGCCAGCCTCTTGGAATCTCGATAATTTAGTTATTTTCTTAATGCTCCGCGCGGCAAATCACCATTTGCTGCTTTAGTAAATCTTTCAAAGTCCAGTAAACCGGCGTTATTTCTTTTTATTGCTTCTTTTAGACATCGCTTTAACCGAGAAGTGATAACATTTTATAGGATTTGTTGTTTATTGTTTATCAAATTCTGATGCGTTTGTAAATAACAAACTGAAGAAAGCAGATTGGTAAAAATGTTCATTTTATTTTGTAATCGACTATTATTCACACAATAAGTTTAGGGTTCTAGAACAACGACTCGACTCGTATAATAAAGTATTTGTTTACGTAAAAGTCAGAATAATTTGCTTCCTTAGAATTTTCGTATACTCTCTTTAGTCGTAACTCATTCAAGCAGTCTCGTTTTATTTTTTTACGAAATTGGCTAAAGAAAGATGAAAATGTTGATATATTTTTTTATTGTAAATCATAACGTAAGCCACGAGTAAACCTCATAAAACTTGATAAATTTATGACATGAGGTAATGAAATTTATCGTTTCTGCCCTAAAACTTTTTTTATTATTGAATGTCCTTAATATATAATTCAATAAAAATAATTACCTTTTAAAAAGTTCTTTTCTGTAAGAAGTAATTTAATATAACCCCCCATTAAAAGCTGACATATTATTTTCGTCAGCCTCTTACACCAAGTGTGCGATCGAGTGATAAACGCGTAATTGAATTGCATTATGAAAATAGGAACATTTGTAGCTTGTGATACATATCTATGCGCATTAATAAGTTACGTCATCTGTAAAGATTTGCCGAAACAGATTCAGTCGGTGAACCGCTGGGGAATATCGCGCTAACAGCTTCATTTGTAAGCATAAAAATAAAATAAATTCTTGTTATTTGCCCGGTTTTTCCGCGGCAGAATGTCTGCCTTAAAACGCGCTTTACACTTAAGTTGCACGTAACGTTTAATTTGCTTATCTTTATTATGGGCGACAGGTGGCTTCTTTAATAATGTTCGCAGTGTCAGACCGATATCGAGGTGTCTTCTCACCAGTAGCCCACGTAATGCATCTTTGTAAGGGTTCTTCGCCTTCGATCCACTTTTCATAATGTGATTCATTTTTTTTTAATGTATTTAAAATAGAATAAACTCATTTATAAAAATTGGAGTGCTCTTTGCGCATAATTTATTTGTGCTACTTTTCTCTCAGACTTTATCAGATTAATTATTTAACAAGGTTTCATTTAATAACAGTAAAAATACATTAAAATAAACTTTTAAACAATCTAGTAAGCATAATGACGTGAACTCTGGATCGTACGAATTCGTTACAACACACTTACTTAATCGAAGCGAGAAAGTTCCTCTCGCTTAAAAGTTAATTCGGCGAAATTATGCAGTTGAGATGGTCGTTATTGAGCGTTCGAGTCGAAGGGTGCATTCCGAGTGAGTGAAACATTCATTGTCTCGGAGGGAGGGAGACAGAGCGGGTCGGTCCCCTCCGGGCAGTTAATTCGCCGACGCTCTCTTCATTTGCGGCGCTCGTCCCGCGTAATCCATCCTCGTCGCACCTATGCGCCCGCGGGGCTCCTCACAGCGCGAACTTTTACTGCGCGCGAAGCTCGTCCCGTCGTAAAAGTGACCGAAAATCAATGAGCGACCAACAAGTGGTTAGCTGTCGCTTACTTCCGCGGCATCGCCGCGAAATTGCGTTTCAATTCTCTTCGTCGCTGCCGCCGCCAAAGCCTTCTCTCGCTCGCCTCTTCTTTTTTCTCTCTCTCTCGGTCTAATTGCGAGGCGCAGCCGTTTCGCGCGTCTCCTTTTTGAATCCGCCGCCGCATTCATTCCACGAGGGCTTGATTGAGGCGTGCGACCGCCGCCGCCGCGCGCTCGGCCACCCCCTCTCTTCACCCCCCAGCGGCTTTTCTTATTTTCGCCGGGGATGATTACGCGCGACCGGCGCACAGGCCTACTTTCTACCTCCGCCGTCATATTTTAGAGTGCTACAATTTTTCAAGTCCCCCGCTTTTTTGCCGAAAACGCTTTTTGAGCCCGCCATTGTCTCCCGTCCGCCGAAATTTTACTGCGCGGTAGATTGATAATTAAAAGTGCGTTTCTTGCTTCTTTCTTTATTCTTCCGTTTCATTCTTTTGACGAGATAAAAGCTTCTAATTTTAATTTCAGTTCTCTTATTTTTCCAATTATGACGACGATAAAGGTGGTTTAATTAAGATTTAGAAACTATTTAATTTTTTTTTAATTTCTGCCACTCGTTTGCTTAGGGCGACTATTAAATTGAAAAACGTCTCCAGGCATTCTCGTGCAGTCTATTAATGCTTTATTATTTTTAACGTTCTCCAGCCTGTCAGGCGCACAATAGCCTCTTGTTTTTATTCCCCGGAGGAATTATACGCCCTCTTTTATATATTTCGCGCCGCGCGATGATTAGAATAAATAATAGAAGAAAAAGAGAAGCAAAAACAAAAAGTCCATACATCAGCGACGAACAGCCGAAAGCAATTTTGGCCCTATCCTTTATTATTAGTCCGTGCACCCGACGCCCTATGGGCATTGTTTCCTAATCGCACAGTCCATTGCACTCGAATATATCGAATGGAATAAAAAGATGCTCAAGAACTCGCCCCAGCCAGCCGTCGAACACACACACGTATTTTTTACATATATACATACACACATTTTTTTGCAAAAGGAACGGACGCCGCTGATCGATACGAGTGCGAGCAATTTTTCGAGGTCGCCCGCGCGTTTCCTTTTCACGGTAAACCCTTTGTGTGTCCGCGTATCGTTTTTCTCACGGCCTCTCCCTCTCTTTCGCTCGCTCCGCGAGAAAACACACGCAGACGGCCATATGCACATACATATAAGGTCGAGCGCGACTGCCGCGTGAAAAGCATCAACAGGGCGCGAAGCGCCTCACCGTGCTGCAGCGAGGGAGTGAGCGAGCGGGGGTGGGGGGAGGGAGAGAGCGAGGGTGAGAAAGAGTGGCGCTCGTTCATTCGACGTTATTGATCCCTTCCCCTACCTCGTTGACGAAATGCACTCACGCCAACTCGGCCCCGCGCCGCTCTTTTTCGCTGACTTCCTTTTATTTTAGCCAATAATGCGCGTCTGCAGCCCCTCCGCGACTAGGTATGCGCTCTGATCGATGCCGCGCCACGCGACTCCTCCGGATTCGCACTCTTCCCCGGGGCGCGCGCGCAAATTGCCTCCGCGGGCCCGAGCCGCTCCTACGCTTCGACGAAGGACGCGAGCCATCCGCTGTAATTCTGACCGGCTTTCTTTTTTTCTTTTTATTTTTTTTTCTTCACCGCCGAACCCGACGTCCCGGCCGCGCGACGATTGTACTTTGGGGAATCGATCCAATTTGTAGCTCCCGCGAAGTGCCGGTCTCTTTTTCTTTCACCGCGGCGAAGCTGCAAAGTCGCTCGGCTAAAATTCTAAAAAGTTCAACAAGTTACCCCTTTGTGGCGCGCGAGCGCGCGGTTATTTTAAACTTTTCTAGAGCTCGCTTTCACTCGCGTATAATCCTCTCTAATTTCAAACAATATACGAACGATTCGTTTAACGGCGGGAAATTAACTGCGAAGAGTCTTGAAAAAAGAAGGATTAAATTTTTATTTTTAAGTGCTATACCGTCGAGAGGGGAATTGCGTTGAACTACTAACTTCTCTACTCGTGTGGTTAAAACGCGGAAGAAAATTTTTCTCGTTATTTTTTTTCTTTAAATTAATACACTTTCTTCTGGAAAAAGTAAATTGCTCTATATGAATTGTACAAGCGCGCCAATACGCTAACGCATTCGAAGAACTCTGTAACAACCCCCTACATAATTTAAGCTTTCAGCGAACCTGATCATGAGAGTAGGACTAGCCTTCCGCTTGTCAAAGAACAGAATGACCGACACATTTGAATTTCACGTTAGTAAAGTATCAATCAAGCCTCACCTTTTTAACATTTTCCTAACAGCTGTACGCCGTTAATTTACTAGCTCTATCGACCACAGTTAAAAGAAATCTAAATTCGAGCATTCTCGACCTCGAAAGCCACTAATTCGAAAAAAAAAGATTAATTTCGTTCTATCTCGTGGCAAGATAATAGTTCGCTTAGGAATGATTCGTCTTGGGGGCTCGATCGATAAGATATTCAAAAAGTAGTTGTACACGGGATCGGCTTCTGGACTGGCTAGGTCCCCCCTTCAATTTCTTGCGATGAAATATTCATAGATGCAGAGCACGCGAGCTTTCAGGAAGCTACATTACATATACACGGCGTCGACGTGATTAAGAAAAAACGAAGCAAGTCGCCGTTGGTCGATTGTTTATATACATATTATTTCCCCGAGAGCCCGGGCTCGCGGTAAAAGGAACGCGCTGCTAGGCACGACATGCAACAGATACAAACGGTCGGGCGGGATGCGGGGCAGGGGGGTGAGTACAGGGGGGTCTATAGTGATTATGCCGTTGGGTCGCGCCGCCGCGACACTCGGTGCACATGGCGCGCAAGCAGCTGCTGTCCGTTACAGGAAATGAAATACTGCGGCAACGGGGTGATTCATGAACGTCGATAGCTGCGCCCGAGAGGGCCCCGCGCGCCTCGCGCCTCACATATATTACACGAAGCGCGCCCTTAATTCTATTAATGTTACGAAATTGATAGCGACGCGATCGCCAGCCAAGCGCGAGCCTACCCTCGAAATCCTGTTGGTCGGCGCACACCTGACCGATTAATTTTTCATCACTCGCGATCGCTTTGCCTTGACCCTTGCTTTTCTACTATCGCCCCATCGCCTCGTACCTTTCTTGGGATCGCATAAATTTTTCTTTGGTACAAATTGAAATCTTGAGAAAATTCGATCACTTGGTTTAATTTTGCGTGCGTCACTAATTTTTACCCTCCACTTTGTGAAGTCCATGAAATTATTATTTAAAAAGCAAAGTGGTCAGTCTTTTTGTACGACTTCTTTAAGAGATAACTATAATAATCACAAAGTTAATTCTTCTCCCTGCTTTATCTACTTGCGCGCACAAATTTTTAAACAAAGATTTTTTTATAACTAAATTTTAAGGAAATTATAAAAATTATTTGAAATTAGGAGGATTAATGATGAAACAGTATCGGAGAGTACTAAAGCAACTTGGCTGATAAAATCTGGGGAAAGCCCTGTGCAACTTCTCATATTAGACGGTCGAGGCTTTAGTTCAAATCTCTGGTAGTTGGAGAACTGTAATTCCCTGTTGCGCTAGCTACATTCAATGATCAAGGAGATAATGGAACCTACTTATTGTCAATTTGAGGCTCTCCTTGCGTTCGGAGCGAAGCAGCGCCGCAGGCGAATGTTGCGCGGATAAACACTTGTTAGGCATTATAACGATAATATAAATAGCCTGAGAAACCTTACCAGCGCACACCCACTTCAATCGATCATTGCATTTTCTTCGTTGCAATAGGGCGCAAAACACTAATATGGTTTTTCTTTCATTTAAATTTTTTGTATATTAAATCAAATCGTTATCAAACGAATAAATAAAAATTTGTCATCGTCAAAATCGTACAACGTATAAATAGATACGATTCGCTAATTATATCGAAGTTATCCGCGTTTCATTTTGCCGAATTCGAAATTCCGCCGCGATTAAATCCCCGGGACCGTCATATCCTTTGATTACTCTCGGGCGTAACGAGGACGACGGGCGCCTCTCGCCACCGCGGTTCTTCAATTTCGTGCCGTCTAGCTTTGAAAGCCTGCCGGCCCCTCCCCCCTACCCTTTTTCCTTATGTCCGTGAAATTTTAATCACTCACCGCGATATTTCGGCGGGATACACGCGAATATCCTGGTGGATGGATTAGTCGCTTTGCCGGTGATTACCGTGATTTATTATCGCGAGCCTCCCCTCCGAGCGCTGGAACTGACGCAGTCCGCCTTGAGCCTCCGAAATTAAGATTCTGCGCGGGCCCTTTAATTGCAACGGGCCACTGCGTCGTGGAAAGTCACTGGGCGGGCGGACGAGGGGGAGAGAGAGATAAATGATCGACGGATTCCTTCGATGCCGAGCCCCTCCAAATGAAAGGATAAGTTTGTCGCGCAGAAAAGAAATAAGAAAGATTGGGGCTGCCTCTTAACGACGTGATTTGACTTTCCAATTATCCGATACCTCTTCAATTAATGATTTGTCGACATTTCCGATATCGAGAATTGCCAAATACAAGTTGAGGATTAATATTTTTGTCTTATATTTATAGTATTTTTTATTGTTATGAATTTTTTATGATCATTGAAGATATAAAATGTTACCAACATAGCGAACATTCACCCCCGCAGTTTTTCGAAGTAGAATGGAAATTATCGTTGACTGATTTATTCGATAGAGAAATTTAATATCGATTCAGTATAATAAAATTTAATTAAAACCATCTTGTCTAGAGAGTTTGATTAAATTTTTTTAGATTTTATTTTCTGCTGCTTTTTAAAAGTATTTTTAATTAAACTTGCAAAGAAATCAAACAAAACAAAATATAGGAGAAAAATTTCATTTCTGTTAATAAAGAGAAATTAAAAATTGTTTCTCTTCTTAAATTTAATTGCAGTAATAAATAGACTTTAGCTAACTAGAGAAATATTATTTCAGGATACACACATGAAGCTTGGCTGAACCATGAAGAGCCTCCGAAATATGCGACCCTACGCTCAGCTGCCGAACTCGCCCGACCTATGGTGCCCTCGCCAACACCCTCGCATCACCATCAACACCAGATTCACGAACCCCAAGATCACTCGGCTAACCTGGAGCACTCGGTACCACCGCCGATGCAACAGCCACCGCTGCAACCGCAGCAGCAGCAACAACATCAGCCACACCAGCAGTCTCAACCTACTCAGCAGCACAATTCGATCGGCCTGCCGCCGCGCAAAAGTCTCTCCATGTGCTTCACCAGCACGGGCACGGCGCTCTCACTACCACCGAAGAAAAAGGACATCTACCGACCGTACAGCTTGCAACCCAGCGAGATCCGCACCTCCGCCGAGGAGGACCTCTCCGCCGCTCAGGCGATCCTGGACCTGAGCGCCTCCCCGGCCGCCCCCACTCACTCCATCTTCATCCACACGCTGTCGGCGCCACCGCAGGCACCACCACCTCCGCCGCCGCCGCCGCCCCAGCCACCGCAGCCCAGCATCGTGCAGCCCCAGCAGCCCGTGCCCATCCCCGTGTCCGTGCTCGTACCCGTGCCCAGCAGCCAGAGCCTGCAGCAGCCGCAGCCCGCCAGGGTCGCCTCCCAGGAGCAGCCGCCCCGTTCGCCCGCCACCGCCGAGGGCAGCCCCGGCCCCGGCGCCGGCAACAAGACCGTCGCCTACACCTACGAGGCCTTCTTCGTCTCGGACGGACGCAGCAAGCGGCGCTCCAGCAACGCCGCGATCCCCGACAAGGACGCCGCCACCCAGCCCGAGCGGCCCAAGTTCACCTGCACCGAGTGCGGCAAGCAGTACGCCACCTCGTCCAACCTCTCGCGGCACAAGCAGACCCACCGCAGCC